>JASDQU010373933.1:0-11569 GCA_032191745.1 Picea mariana | reverse complement strand
TAAAATGTGTAAGTGAATATGGGGACACCTAGGAGCGATTCTAGGAATGATTTTAGGTGGGTGAGGGAAATAGGAGTAATTAAATAATTAATGAAATTAATTTTTCATGCAACGAAGGGGATGGGTGACATATGTACGGGGAGGATTTTTATAAATTAAATTATTGAACATTAAATTAAATCGGAAATTGTGAAAGAAATGAATTAGAAACTCTATATAAAGGAGGGAGGAGGAGGAGAATGGATATCTTCTGTTATGCATAACATTATGTTGCATAATTTTAGACTTGACTGACTTATCTTGTGGGAGTTAGGATACCCATCTCGGTGAGGAGTGATAGCTCAGCCTTGCGAGGCGAGCTCAGAGCTAGTTGTTCTCTGGTTAGTGTGTGTGGCCCCTTTTCGGCTGGGGGGATAAGGGGCAAGAAGAGTAACCCTAGCTTTGGCTGGGAGGTATCAATGAAGTCTCATTGTTCGGCAAGCGAGAGCTGCACGGAGTGTGCAGGACAATGACTCGGAGCTATCACCTTGGGCTACAGTATGCATGCTTTTATTCTGCATGATAGATTACTATTTACCTTACGCTTTCATTTATGTACTTTTAATTGTGTGAAAAGTGCTTGACTTAGCATTTTAATCAATAAATTAAATTCCCCATAGCCTTAAGATCGTAGCTTGACTTCATTCCCTTGGAAATTGATCCCTGAATGTTATTACTGTCCTATTGGTTTTATTGATTTGTTGTGAAGAGTTGTGCTTCTTACTTCGTCCTCATCCCTAGATCATCAGTCCACGCCTGAGGAGTTGGCCAAGAGATGGATTGACATTCGTCACTTCGGTGTTAATAGACCTATAGATCCCAATGCCCTACTTTTCTGCACGTGGATGATGAGTGAATGATACTTTCCTAGTTGTCTACCCATGTTGAGTGTTCTTGGTTGAGTGATTGACTTGCGCCTTATTACTATTGATTACCTATGCTATTCTTTATCCCTTCCCTCAACGAACTGCTTATTATCCTCTATGTTTGATCTCTACATTAATGCATCCCCTAGTGAACTCACTCTGCGTTTTTAATACCCTTCCTGGCAATGACTTAAGTCTCTGTTTTTAATTCTTTTTCCAACGAATTTACTGCATGGTTTTTTTTATACATCTGGTCTGCCTTTACTCTGCAAATTTTACCTTACGTTTTTACACCTATGGCCTATAATTTTACCTCTGCACTTTAATTTTGACTCGAATGATAGTTTATAAATTATTTTGGACTTCATTTTTTTCGGTGTAATGGATGGAGAAATTACTTGGGATACTCTGCAATCTTCACATTTTTCAGATTGCTCGTTACTCTTATTCATGGTGAATCTTACGCTGCAATTTTGTTACTGTTCCTTTGACTCAAACCTTCATCCCTTACCCTGTTGAGTGAAATTTCAAGGCATTATTTTTTAAATATTTGGACTGCAATTTTCTTTAACAACTCAGCAATAGAACTGTGTTTTATTTTTAACTTTTGGATTGCAATTTTCCTATGTTTTTTAATCGGTTTTAATGGCGAATTTTTCCCTGTGTTTTTCACACACCTGGCTTGCATTTTTTTTTTCCTCCTTGCAGTATATATTACAATAATGGTGAATTAACCCAGCCAACATGAAGTTGAACTCAACAATTTCTTTCCCTTTTTATTGACCATGATTTGGTGTTAGACCACAATGATTTTGGGCCTAGGTGTTATGTTTTAGTGTCAGAGCATCCACAATGATAAACCATAGCACTTTTGTGCCTGGGCATTCATTCTTAATGTCTAGGCATTGTAATGGTACATCATAGCCCGATTTATTTTCCTTTTTTCAACAACCTTGCCCCCATTGATTGACTATGTTTGAATTCTGTCCTACTAGACAACGAATTCACAATCAACATTCCTTTCAAATGGAAGGCGATTTGTTTTTATTTGGTGGATGTTAGGCATAGCTTCAATTGTTATCCACACGGAATTTCATAGTCAACAATAATATTTGTATTTTCCTTACCAAACTATGCCACACCTTTTCGTCTGCGATGGATGGTTGATGGAAGTTTTATATTGATACCGTGACATGAGTTAATGGCCCCCATGCAAATATTAAACAGGCCATGATCTTGTTTTATAGATAGCCCTTTTGACAACAACTCTTTCATATGTATGACAAAAATTTTAATAGATATGACAAAGTGTCTGATTGTGTAGCGATTCTCGTAATTTGTGGGACAACAATTACTGCGTTGTAGTGGTTTCTATAAATAGATGTTGACAGAGAGTTAATGATAGTTGTTTGTAATTGTTGCGTGTGGGTGGTTCGCCGTGACTGGGAATTCAATTTATTGATGATAGCATCTAGATGTGGTAGTTAGCGGGTTAAATGTTTTAGACAACATCATAATATTTTGGATAGCATTGAATAGCTTAGCATTTTAGATATTGATGATATCATTTCAAATTTCGTTGCTAGGATTTTGAATATTGATGATAGTTTTTAAATAAGCGTTGAATCTATTGTTAATAGTCTCATCATGGATAGCGTGGTAAATATTGTGGAAGGAAGAAGGTTATTATGCCATGATATTATTTCTCAGTCATTGTGGTTATTGATCAAGCAATATCATTTTAATTACAAACAATTTATCCATTGAATTATCCAGAGACTACAATGTATTGTACAATCTAGTTAACCTTTGTTAATCTTGTGAATTTTTTCAATGGTATTATTTATTGTTAAGGATATTGATTTAGACCCGTAACTTTGTTTAAGTGATTAATTTATACTGGTCGTTATAGTTAATCAAACTTGTGAATAATGTTATTTCCATGCCAGCAATGCATTCGGACTAGCTCTGTTATTATGACATCGATTATACATATAGCTTTAATATTGATTAAATTAGACTTGTTAAATTTAGACCACAAAGTCGATTCTCTTATGAGTAGTGTACATCAGTAGCTCACTTATAAATGGTTAATAGGTAATTGATAGTCAACTTATTCAGTTGTTAAATGTTGGTTTTAATTTACCTTATGATAACATTTATGACCATACTAACTTGATGATAGTTCACTCCTCAACACTTAGGCATCTTGCTTAACCGATAATGGTTTTTGTTCATTGGCGAAGACGTGTATTAGCTTTCACATTTTTAATTGAATAACGTCATCTTGCATCTTGTCGACCGGTTACTTGAGGGCATAGGCATATTCTTCTTGTCAGTCAGTTCGGCCCCTAGCGCGTTGGTTTTTCTTGAGTCCATGGTCCGGATAGGTTAGGTTGTGCCAAGATTATTGTCGTGCCTATCACTTGGGGACAACATGATCCCAGACTAGGGGATCATGGCATGCCCTATTGGATATAGGCGAATGATAACTTAGCCAGAGTCTGTGCCTTTCCTGTGAGTGTCGTTGATGGTCATAAGTTTTCTATTGGCGCATGGGTTAAACGCCTTCATGCGTTTGCTTGCACGCCATCGCGGTTCTAGTTAACTTCCCATCAAGGCCATTGTGTCGGGATTGTGATGTCATCCTTAGCTTGCAGGCGTTGTCATGTTTGTGTCGGGCGGGTAGTCGTTTCTATATTTTACTTATGCATGTTTGCCCAGTTGATCATTGTTCAGTGCATTGAGTATTTGTTTTTTGTTGCATGATCTATGCGTGTGGGTTTGTCGTTAGCTTCTATGGTTTAGTTGTTGTCGTCTTTGCCTTTTTGCCTAGAAACAAAAAAAAAAAAAAAAATCACTTTTGCTTCACTATAGTCATAATGATAGGGGTCGTTAATCATCCGATATACCCCAGCATATATACCAAGATGATCTGACAGTGTATATACCATCCTCCACAACATTGAATGTTGTGTAGCAAGTTGTTTATTGCTCACCACTCTAGTATAACACTCATACAAGAAAATGCAGCACATCTATCTTAAGGACATTGTGTTTTGCAAGAGTGGACCATTCTTCGAAATGACACTTTAGAAAATTTAATAAGATATTAAACATCCTAATAGTGATGGAGGATTAGAAGTTACGACAAGATAGATTCCTTTAATTTAGATTTGAGAAAATCATATAATTAAAGCTAACAACCATGAAAAAAATAGATATGACATAATTCTAAATTAATTTGGTTCACATGTTAATAAAAGGATAGAATTTCATTATAAGTCAACAAATTTTGGATAAGATGAATAGAGATCAATATGGCTCAAAACTTCTACTCAATTTAATTTTTGTTAAGACTCTTAGAAAATAGAATATGAAAATCTACCTTGAAACATTTTGTTTGAAGCCAAAAGACTACTGTCAATTATGACAATTAGTTGAGATAACTTTTTGGGACACACACATTAGTAACCTCATGAAATCTACACAACTTCTCCTGAATATCAAAATGGAGGATGACTCAATCATTAAATATAATAAGAATGAATAACTTAATAAGACTCAACTAAACTAGAACTAAAAATCTTATAACAAAACCTACCTTGAAACGATGTGCTTAAAATAATTAAAACAACAGATATATATAGACACATATACACATACACATATAAAAATGTGTTCATAGAAATAAAAATGTAAAACATTGCACCATAAGTATGCACAGTATCCTCTCAAAAAATACTTATAAAAATGTTCAAAATGTAATAAAGATTTAAATTGATATTACATTTTCAACATTCACATTCACATTCACATTTAAGAATTTAAAACCATGATCCTCCTATACACCAAGTATAATGATGAGTCTATAATGATGAGATATTAAGCTCCATGAGTATCACGTCATAGATCTAGCATACACCGTGAAATTGATGTACTCCACTTGTGATACTAGATGACAAACCTGAGCACCAAACAAACACTATTATAATGGCTAGCATGAATTGTTTGGGACCATCATGGGCAAGGCCAGATTGTGCGCCTACTCATCATGGTTTATCCTTAGCCATACACGTTTGGATATAAAACTATGTATATCCCCCAAGTTATGTTAATATGATAAATCAAAACTACGTGGTTATTGTTTTACATGCCGAGAGATCATGACTATGGTGTAATATATCGTACAAAAATTATGTATATTGAATGTTGACTATGGTGTAATATATCGTACAAAAATTATGTATATTGAATGTTAATTTTTGTTGTGGGCGGTGATGATGTCTCTTCATCGTTATCATAGTTTTAATATGTTCCAATGAATGAAAGGGTTTAATTGGATCTTTTCTTATTGAAAATGATGAACTATATTTCCATTATTTTTCCTTGTCTTGTCTTATCGGTTGTAGCGGTTAGATTTATTGTTTTTATTCCTTTATAATAAAAAAAAATGAAGTTCTCACATATCCATTGAACCTTTGTGCTTTGTTGAGGTTATGAATTACCTTGAAAACCACCAAAAACACTTTTTGTAGACCATTTGAGGTGACCAAAACAAAGAAACACCACAAATTGTGTTCTATACTAATTGTAAATTAATCCTAGGGACCCTCTATGCTTAAATCGGTTTTATTGGCTAGTTTTAGTATTCAATAGCAACAACAAATCTACAACAACCTTAAAATTTTGATTTCAACCTTAACACGTGAATGTAGTCCTACATTGTTTTCATCCATGATTGTGTAAATTAAATCTTTAAACATATAATTAACAAACTAGAAAATAATAAAATGAATGACACAAAACACAATAATATGGTATTTCAAGACACGATCAAATTACTTATCATTTTGGGAAAATAATCTTCAATTAGCTAGAATTGAAGGATGCTACATTGATCTTTAGGATTTCTATAACATTTAATATTTTGATGAGAAAAGCCACCCTCAAGCTAAGACTATGAATCCATAATGGTGAAGTCATAAGGTATGGATCTAAGTCTTCTTACTCAATTAATAACTAAAAACTCTTCATGGGAAAGGAATCCATCTACAATTATATTAATTATCTTTCACTCTTCCACATCATCTTGCAGAACACCAAGCATGAGATTATCTTAACTACTAAACAATTCCTCAGACTATCTCAATTCCCTTCTAGTTCTTTAACAAAGACTGGCTAAAAAATCCCTTTACTAAGACTCTAGAGATTCTTAACAATAAGACAAAATCCCATGTAACTCAACCATCAACACAATTAACTACATAGTTTACATAATTTTTTATGGATTTAATACTTCACAACTCCCTTACAATGATATTGTCATCGTGCACCATAAGTAAAATGAAACAACAACATAGTTTGTGTGAAAGTATAGCACATAGTACCATATAATCATCATTTTCTCATCCTTGAGTTCCATACCATAGCAATGTCATACTATAATTACTACATGTTCAATATATTTGCATGTAATTCACTCACCATGTGTCTTCATGTGAATACCATGTTTCATCTTTAATCTAAAAACTTATAATAATATAAAATGGGGATTTGATAATCAAGATTTAAAAACTTATGTTAGGTAACTTACTAAGGTCCTTTGCCCTTAGACCCTTAAGCCTCTTATAAGGCTCCTTTCACTTTTCTCACTTGTGGAACCATACTCCCTATCTCTCTTTACTTTATAGAACTTCCTTTCACATTTTTCACAAGTCGAACCATACTCCCTATCTCTTTACTTTTTAGAACTGCATTTTTCATATTATAATCAAATGTACAAATACAATTCACATATGGTCTTGGCTTATAAATATGTCTTCATTATATTTACATTCAAATTCTAGGGTAAAAACTAATGTATTACAAAAGTGCTACTACAATGTTCTCGGGCCTTATAAAAATCTCTTCATTATATTTACATTCACATTTTGAGGTAAAAACTAATGTATTACAAAAGTGCTGCTACTATGTTCTCGGGAAAAAAATAATGTATTACAAAAGTGTTACTACAATGTTATGTAAGATGTATAATATTTCATATTATAATCAAATGTACAAATACAATTCACATATGGTCTTGGCTTATAAATATGTCTTCATTATATTTACATTCAAATTCTAGGGTAAAAACTAATGTATTACAAAAGTGCTACTACAATGTTCTCGGGCCTTATAAAAATCTCTTCATTATATTTACATTCACATTTTGAGGTAAAAACTAATGTATTACAAAAGTGCTGCTACTATGTTCTCGGGAAAAAAATAATGTATTACAAAAGTGTTACTACAATGTTATGTAAGATGTATAATATTTCATATTATAATCAAATGTACAAATACAATTCACATATGGTCTTGGCTTATAAATATGTCTTCATTATATTTACATTCAAATTCTAGGGTAAAAACTAATGTATTACAAAAGTGCTACTACAATGTTCTCGGGCCTTATAAAAATCTCTTCATTATATTTACATTCACATTTTGAGGTAAAAACTAATGTATTACAAAAGTGCTACTACTATGTTCTCGGGAAAAAAATAATGTATTACAAAAGTGTTACTACAATGTTATGTAAGATGTATAATAAAAGTACAACCAAAACCAATCTCATATAAATACAAACAAAAACAAAGTTGATATGAAATAAAGTGGAATAAGTGTTGCGTGGTAGCGTAGTCCCTGCCAAGCAAGTTACAATGTACATTGTGGAAAATGGAGTCAAATTGTAAATGACAGAAGTGTTTGGTGCAAAATGTATATCACGGAAGTGTTGTGTGCAACATGTATATCACGGAACATGGGGCATAAAATTTTGTTGGCACTAAGACATGACACCGCGGAGATATAATTGGCTAAGTGTTGAAAGGAACTGGGGTCAGTCGGGCTCATGATGTGACGATATAGGACCAATCGACAAGTTCAAAAAAAGTCAGGTTCAAGTTTAAGTATATTTATTTAAATTGTATTTAAATTGGTGTATTGTAATAGATAATTTGTGGTCCAAATGTATACCATGTTCCAATATGTGGACAAGTTGTAGACCACGAAATGTTTTGGTGCAAGATGTATACAGCGCAACTATAGATGACACAAGTTTTGGGTGAAATATCTATAATAGCACGTCGAATTGTAAATGACAGAAGTGTTTGGTGCAAAATGTGTATCACGAAAGTGTTGTGTGCAACATGTATATCATGGAACATGGGACATAAAATTTAGTTAGCATTGAGGCGCGACCCCTGGGAGAGATAATTGGCTAAGTGTTGAAAGGAACTATGGTCGGTCGGGCTCATGATGTGACAATATAGGACCAATCGACGAGTTTGAAAAAAGTCAGGTTTAAGTTTAAGTAATTGTGGACGAATTGCAGACCACATAAGTCTTTTGGTGTAAGATGTATACAGTGGAACTATATATGAGGCAATTTTTGGGTGCAGGATCTATAATAGCACCAACCCGGGGGTTGGTCGGGATCCCATAAATCATTGTTGAATACATTTTTTTGGTTGTTAATGGAAATAAGTGAACCACTAAGTTCTCACGAGTTCAATTTTAAGTATATTTATTTAAACTGTATTTATATTAACGTATCATAATAGATAATATGTGGTCCAAATGTAGACCATGTTCTAATATGTTGACAAATTGCAGACCACGAAAGTCTTTTGGAGAAAAATGTAGACAACAAAACTGTAGATGACGCAGGTTTTGGGTGCAAAATCTATAATAGCGCCAAATCGGGGGTCGGTCAGGCTCCCGTAAATCGCTATTGAATACGTTTTTTTTGTTGTTAATGGAAATAAGTGAACCACTGAGTTGTCACAAGTAGAGGTAGAATATATATACAATTTGATAGCTAGGGACTTATGTCTCCTCTAGAGCCCTTGTCACCCTATTTTGAAGCCCGTCTGACCCATTTTTCCTCTCTACTCTCTTTCTCATTACTTACTTGTTTTTTTATGAAAATGCCCCAATGGGCGCGTTGGCAGATGGACTGGTTCACATTTGTGATTGTGATTTTATATCGTGACTCTGACCGACCACTAACCATTTGATGCCTAGCCACTTTTCAGATCACGGATTTCCAGATAGGCGGGCTCTATAACCGGGGTCGAATTGTATATGACACAAGTGTTTGGTGAAAAATGTTAATCATGGAATTGTAGAGCGTGGAAAAGGTTCAAATTTTTGTATATTCATTTAAATTGTATTTATATTAATGTATTGTAACCATGTTCCAATATGTGGATGAATTGTAGACCACAAAAGTTTTTGGTGCAAGATGTATACAGCAGAACTGTAGATGAAGTAAGTTTTGGGTGCAAGATATATAATAGCGCATCGAATTGTAAATCAGGGAAGTGTTAGGTACAAAATGTATGTCACGAAAGTGTTGTGTGCAACATGTATATCACAGAACATGGGGCATAAAATTTGGAGCTTCCTGGGTTGGAAGGATTAAAGTATGAATCATACCTACAGAAAAAGGCAAGCAGTGTCTAGATGTTGTGCAACTTTCGGATATACAACAAATTTTCCTTAAATGAGGACAATGCAATATTGCATATCAGCTGAAGAAGGAAGAAAAAACATATCAATCTTTGGCAGGAAATGAAAATATCTCATGTGTCTCTGTAATATTTCTTCAACACCCAAATGAATGTTCATCAGACTTGATTACTTGAGATTGCATGTGCATAAAGATTGTTCGATCCAAAAATGGGGAGCATGCCAGGAAACCCCATATATTGTTAAGAAGCAAATATCAATATAGCATAGAAAAACCTCAGAATAAGTACTCAACACCTTGAAAAAGAGATAACTTCAGATAATAAGACTCTTCGAGGGGGCAACCTCCTTTTACCCCACATAAATGTTCAAGTACCAGATGATTCAAAATGAAAATGTATCCTTGGTATATATAGGAGACTAGGAGGTATAATTACAACTAATGGAATAAAGACGACATAAATAAAATAACAATACTAATCTAATATGCCCCAGTTAAGGGGCAATGAGCCAATATTAGGGCTTAACATGCCCCTCCCCTTGAGACAAGTTTTGTCTGCAACGCTTGAGTATCTCTGGATTCTTCTGTATAAAAGACTCATCTTCCCAAGTGGAATCTATAGCCGGTAGTTTCCTCCATTTAATGAGATACTCTGAAATGGATCTATTCCTCAGCAGGCGAATTCTTGTGTCAGTGATGGCTTCAGGCTCCAATATGATTTTTCCTTCCTCATCAAGTTATGGAAATATAATTTGAACTAGGATCTTGTCACCTATAACCTTCTTTAGGCATGAAACATGCAAAACTGGGTGTACTCATGAAGATGGAGGCAACTCCAATTTGTATGCCATAGTACCAATTTTTTGCAACACCTTATAAGGGCCATAGCACTTTGGTGATAATTTATTATCCTTCTTGTCTTGCTTGAGGGACATCTGTTTGTATGGTTGTAATCTTAAAAACACCCAATCCCCTACTTCAAAACTTCTTTCACTACGATTTTGATCTGCTTGTTGTTTCCTGCAATTTTGTGCCATGGTCAAGTTGTCCTTTAAGATTTGGAGAACTTGTTGTTGATGCTCGATGTGATCTTCCATTACTTGAACCTTAGATTTTTCTTTTAGAGAAGAAGTTTTGGAAGGAGGGTGGTATCCATAGAGTGCCATAAATGGTGTCATTTGTGTTGCAGTATGAAAGGAAGTGTTATACCACCATTCTGTCAAGGGTAACCATTTGAACCATTGTGTTTGTTTATCAGAGACAAAGCAACGAAGGTAGCCTTCCAGACATTTGTTCACTATCTCAATTTGTCCATTAGATTGAGGATGATAGTATGAGATAAGAGCCAATTGAGTACCGAAACAAGAAAATAATTATGTCCAAAAATGTCCAGTGAAGATGGGATCTCTATCACTTGCAATAATCGTTGGGTTGCCATGTAGCCTTTGAAATGTCTCCATGAATGTGGTGGAAACTGTACTAGCTTTGAAGGGATGAGAAAGTGCACAAAAGTGTATGTACTTGGTTAGTCTATCAACAATCACCATGATGACATTCTTTCCTTTAAACTTTGGTAACCCTGTGATGAAATCCATAGAAACTTCCTCCCAATGCTGACTTGGGATGGCTAATGGTTGTAAAATACCTGGGGTCATAATTGTTTCCACCTTATTTTGTTGGCAAACCAAACAATTTGCCACAAACCTTTGAACATCAGTTCTAAGGCCATCCCAAAAAAAATCCTTCTTGACCCTATGGTAGGTTTTCAAAAATCCCAAGTGCCCTCCTACTGGAGAGGTGTGCAATTCCAATAATACCTTTTGTTTGAGATGGGATTTCTTACATAAATATAAGTGATCTTTGTACCATAGTGAATCATTTTTCTGTGTAAATGTATCTGATGCACTAGAATCCTACTGCAGCCTTTGAATGAGAGTCCACACTTTTTCGTCATTCTTCCATTCATCCCTTGATTCTATTATCCAATCAGGTTGGATGATCGAGATAGCACAGAGAAAGGCCTCAACATCTTCATCCTTTCTTGAGAGTGCATCTACCACAACATTTTTCTTCCTTTTTTTATAAACGATTTCAAAATCATAACCCAATATCTTGGTTACCCATTTTTGTTGTTCTTCTGAAGATA
>JASDQU010373932.1:66020-76924 GCA_032191745.1 Picea mariana | reverse complement strand
GGGGATAAAGATTCATAATGTGTTCCACGTGTCTTGCCTAAAAAAGGCAGTGGGACAATTCATTAGCACATCAGAGGAGCTTCCCCTGTTGGATGAGGAGGGACAATTGGAGTTAGTTCCGGAGGAGGTTTTGGATTTTCGGGAGCGGAAAATGAGAAGAAGGGTCATCAGAGAGTGTTTGATCAGATGGAGAGGGATTCCAGTAGAGGACTCTACTTGGGAAAGTGAGAAGGTGTTGCAGCACCTTGGACTGGTATTTCTTGAGGACAAACAATTTCGAGAAGGGAGGACTGTAATATCCCTTTCCAAATAGGAGCTCCATAGAGGAGGCTTAATGGTCTAAACCACCCTGTTAGACTATGGCCAGGGCCAAAGAGGGGTAAAAAGGGTTACTAGAGGTCACTCCAGTCACAAGTGTTATATTTGGAAAGCGACATTGAGCTAAAAATGGTTAAAAGCACTTTTAAGCCATTATGAGCTAAAAATAGAAGTCAATGGTGAATTAGGGTTTCAACATTATTTAGGGTTTTCAAAGTCAACGATGAATTAGGGTTTCAACATGATTTAGGGTTTTGGAAAGATATAAAGGAAGGATCAACAACCTAATTCACCATTATGCAAATTATGACTTGTCATTGAGGAGAAGAGGCGCATCTCAGGAGAGATAATTCAGTGTATTCTAGGAGGAAGACACCAGTTGGTTGATTTTGGTGTTGAAAGACACACCCTAGTCACCGAGAAGATCATCCAGATCTTCCATCATTCTTCATTGATTCCGTAGTGCTCCCATATTCTGGGTATTATCTTTTAGTTTCTTATTTGTATTCCAGCTAAGATCCTTTTTGTCTTTTGATATATCCGAGTGTTGTTATTTTATTCAGCCGCAGTTGTTTATTTGTATTCTAGCTAAGATCCTTTGTCTGTTGATCTAGTCGAGTATTGTCAGTTTATTTAGCGGCATTCAGCCATTTTGTAATCCCCAAAGATATCATAATAGAAACTTTGTAGTCCTTTGTCATGCTTATTATTTGTATGATCATTTATATGTTGTAAAACTTTGATCCTACACACACATTAGCAGTGTTTCCTAGACTAGCTAAGTCAGGAACATTACATAGAGTCATCAAATAAAATATAAAAGTTGTTGTCATCCCAGAAATGACACCTATCCATATACCAATCATCACAATCGGCCTCAAAATCATACCAAGAATATATTTCTTGAGTATATTCATCCTTAATGTCTGCCATAAGAAATATCTCCTGCATGTTATCCAATGAATCTTGAATACTATGAAAACTATCATTGAGGCCATCTGCAAGGTCAAGGAATCTATCATGTAATTGGGCTTTGAATGCTTTAGTAATATGTAGAATTTATTTGAGGGTTTGAGAAGAAATATCCATTAGGATCCTGAATAGATCTACAAATATAATCACCACAAATACTGAATACACAATAGATCCACAAAGAAATATAGAAGAAACCACACTTTATTATTAGAAAACCCTTGAGGTAGGGAAACATAGTACAATGGATCCTATTATGGAAGGGATACTCTCATGTTCACTTGCCTCTTCGAGGGGGCATCCTCCTATTGAGATACCACTCCAAATACAATATTTCCCTTGATATCCCATTACATTGCTTGAACCCCTTTATATAGTGCTACCATCACCTAAGAACATTCTAGAGGAGGAATATTCTAGAAGTAGAACCTTCTAAGAAGTCCTCTTACATTTATTATATCTAACTACTCATTTATTATATCCAACTACCATAGTGGGCCTTATTTAATAATATAGTGGACCTATTCTACCTTACATTGAATGGCCTCCACTATTATCACTATGGGCCCTCTGGGACTCCCCACTACCTCTCTGGCTACCTTACATTTCCACGATTATCACTATGGGCCCTCTAGGCCTCCCCACTACCTCTCTAGGTACCTTACATAAGAATGGGAAAAGATAGATAACCGACGTAGACCCCACTGCTATTGTTGCGACCACAACAATTCAACTAGAAGAACCAATAGATCTTAAAGAGGGGAGCACCTTTTTCATTCACATATGTCATGTAGCACAATATCTTTGTGTCAGGTAGCATTGTCGATTGTCATATGACATAAAACCCTTAAAGGATGAGGTATTATGTGATGTTTCCCCATTGGAGGCTGTGACATTCTCTTGGGTCAACCATATATGTGGAAGCGCCATGTTGTTTATGAGTCTCAACCCCGCAGAGGTAGTTCTGACTTCTGTTCCACAATGTCACAAGGTAGTATCTCATACTACAAAATTCAGCTTCTTCACAATCTATTCAAAACATGAACAAAAGGATACTACAACCACTACAGTCTCGGAACAAGAACCTTTTATCCAACAGAATAAGTTTGACAAGATTGCAACAAAGCACAAAAATTTCTTCTTCACACAGTCATCTCAGGTAGCCCAACTGGTTGAATAGATTCAACCCCACCAACAACAGGTTCGTGACAACCTTCCACAAACTAAGCATCGTGGCATCTCCAGCAAGGAAAGTAAATCACGAAGATTCAAATTCATCAATCGATTTCCCCTCTCCCCCAGAAACTCAACACAATGAAGACCATTTCTTCCTAAGGAGGGAGGATTGATCCAGGTGGATATCAGTGGCCATCCACTGATTCCACTAGCTCGAAAAACAATTTTCCACCTTGGCAGTTTTACGACAGTTTTTCGAGTTCCAAACTTTTGGGGCCATTTTGATGCCCTAAACGACATTGTTTGGGGACTTGGGGTCTAGGGGATTGTGAAAGGAATTATCTTGGACTAGTATAAAATTGTTCTTCTCGGTTAGACCTTTCCAATAGGGTATTGAGCACACAAAACGAAGATTGAATTCAAAAGTTACACCCCTGGGAAGTTGACGTAACAACTACTCCCATTGGGGCCCACAAACCTTTTGGATTTTCATCTTTCTGGGTTATGGTTTAGGATTTTACTTAAGTTAAAAAGGTCTTTGGAGGATCATTGTAAAAATGATCTTCTTACAGATGTGAGTAGCCATCACATCTTTTATCAGAGATAAGCTTCCACCATTCTAGCAAGCCTTTCACTTATATTTTACAGTCTTTGTACATTTTCTCTCATTAATAGAAAATTATGTATTACTGTATCTCTATGTTTATGATTGCATCTCTAATTCATTTATATTATATTATTGAATATCTTAGATATCTCTATACATTTCTTTATTATATCTTCGCTCTCATTTCATGCCGAAAATAATCTGGATCACACCAACTCAATGAGTTCAACATCTTGAAAAAAGGTGGTTGTATGGTTGTAAATGTGTTGAACATACACAAAAAATATATATCTAGAAAATAATACACACATTTGCAGAGAGAAATTGAGAAAGAAGAAGGAGAGAAATAATGGAAGAATTCTCATTAACCGTTATGAATAATGAATAATTTACACATGATATACTTTGTATAACTCAACCAATGTGCACTGGAGGAGAACCAATGCACCATAGTGGTGGTCTAGAGTGATTTGGATACACACCAACAGTTATAGTAGTGAAATTCCACCTAGTCTAGTCTCTCAGGAAATTACGGGAGTGAACTACAACCTAACTGAGTTAACTAGTCAACTATTCTTCAATTAACTGACTAAATAGAGTGTAGTGAGGAGTACATAAAGGAATCAAGGTTAATGCGCCAGTCTGGTGATGATCCCAAGGAAAGTTTTCATTAGCATGGTGACAAAACAAATGCAGCATCTAGACTCAACTCAACTAGTCAAACTGAAGTGTCAACTGAAAGAGAATATTCTTCAGGTGGAATATTCTCTCCAAAAATATAGGAGATTGGATAATGACTAATTATGACTAATAAACAAGGAAAAACCTTAGGAAAAAGAAATCCTAGGTGTGTGTTAAGTAACTCCAACACCCCCTTGAACATCACTATGGTGAAAATAAAGAATGGGTCACGAAAATGAGGCCATGTTAGGTACCCAAATACAAAAGATACATTGAAATAAAGTGGGGAAAGTGGGAAAACCTCATGGGAAACCCCCCCCCTCAAGGTAGAATATATGTAAAATGAAGAAATACAGTTGTTAGGTAACTATGTCCTTCACTCCAAGACGACTTTCCATGGAATGAAACTTTTTCTCAGTGAAGGTCTTGGTGAAGATATATGTCATCTGTTTTGTTGAAGGATATAACTATAGGTCGATGATCCACTCGTGTAGTAAGTCCCGTATATAGTGCATGTGGATCTCGATGTGCTTCGTCCTCTACCTCTGAACTAGATCTTTACAAAATTTCAAAGTTCTCTAGTTGTCACACCATATGATGATTGACAGGTGAAACTGAATTCCCAACTCAGTGAGAAAATATTGTAGCCGCATAGCCTGAATGGTTATGTTAACTGCCCCTCTGTACTTTGACTCATCTAAAGATAGAGAAATGGAATCTTTCTTCTTACTCAACCAACAGATAGGCCCAGAACCAATAGTTAGTGAGTAACCAAATGTGGACTTGTGATCAATGTTATCGCTAGCCCAGTCAAAATTAGTAAACCCGATGATATCCAAGGTAGAGTTTGTTGCATAATGAATCCCAAAGGTTATGATTCCCTGTATGTATCGAAGGATACTCTTTGCAACCTTCCAATGTAAATCATGCGACTCCTGCATGAACCTGGAGACTGTGCCAACTACACAGGAGAGGAATGGTCTAGAGTGTGTGAGATACAATAATCTCCCCACAAGTTATTTTTACAGTCTGTTGCCAACCAGTGGAGTCTCCCCACCATCCTCAAGTTTGACTCCTGATAGGAAAGGGGCTAGATTAAACTTGTAGTCTGGCATGTGAAATATCTCAAGGAGATCTCATGCATACTTGGCCTGAGACAGTTTGATGCATGATGCATCCTGAATGATATTGATTACAAGGAAGAAGTCTAGCAGACCCATGTCCGTCATCAAAAACCTGTCATGTAGAATCCTCTTGACTGCGACAATCATTGAAGTCGAGCAACTGGTGATCAACAAATCATCAACATACAAAAATAAAAGTAGAATTGAATTAGGTGTCCTAAGGATGTAGAAATTTGGTTCTAATTTACAATGTACAAATCTTTGTGACAACAAGTAGGCATCCATATTGGCATACCATGCCCTCAAAGCCTGCTTGAGGCCATAAAGGGACTTCTTCAGTCGAAAAACCAAAGATGATTCCTGCATAAATCCCTAGGGATGCTTAGTATATATCACCTCAGAGAGATCATCATGAAGAAATGCATTCTTCATGCCCATCTGATGGACTTCCCATCCCTTGGTTGTCACAATGGAAAGTACCAATCATATGGAATCCATATTCTCTACCAGAGCAAAGATCTCATCATAGTCAATGACATGCACTTGCTGAAATCCTTTGGAAATAGGCCTAGATTTGTATATACTAATCTTTCCATCCGTTGTGCTCTTGTCCCTGTATACCCATCTTCATATAACAAGTTTCCTCCTAGAAGGAAGGGGAACCAGATCCCAATTCTAGTTCTCGAGGAGGGATTTGTACTCCTCCTGCATGGTGGATTACCAAAAGGGATATCCAATAGCCTCACCATAAGATCGTGGATCTGAAGACTAAACCAATAAAATATTCCTGGAGGGACATGGTTTAGTGATAGTGAGTGAAAAAGGAGGCTCCTCGAAATCATATCGAGTCCTCCTAGTATTCACTGGATCACCAATGAGATCCCCTGCATCCTGAAGAGTAGTTTGTGCCCACTTGGGCCTCTTCTTTGGCTCTACAACTACATTTGGATGCTATGACTCTGCATCTAACTTTCTTGAATCTGAATATGAATCATCCAAGTCAACTGAATCAGAACTCTCATATGAAGAAAAGTCGACATGTGCATGCTCATCATCTCAAAAAGGTGGGAAAAAGAAGGTGTATGCATGCGGCTTCTGAGGTACATGCGAGAAACTTTCCTCGAATTGGAAACTATGCTCAATGATGAGCCAGTCCGAGGAAAGATCAATAAACCTATATCCCTTCACACCGTTGGGGTATCCAACAAAAATACACTCAGTTCTTTGTGGATCAATTTCCTTTCTCTTTTCAAAGGGAATCTCAGCCCATGCACGTGAACTGAAAATGCGAAAGTAGGTCACTTCCAGTTTGAGGCCACTCCAAGCCTCGTAGGGGGTCTTATCCTTGACAAATATATGGGGATATGTTTTTTGGATGTATGTTTCACAATTAAGTTCTTCGACCCATAGTCTCTATGGTAGTGACTTTGCATGCAACATGCAAGATGTCATCTCCTTTAGAGATCTTTTTTTCCACTCAGCAACTTTGTTTTGTGGCAGAGTATAGGGAA
Organism: Picea mariana; assembly: GCA_032191745.1. Classification (NCBI taxonomy): domain Eukaryota; kingdom Viridiplantae; phylum Streptophyta; class Pinopsida; order Pinales; family Pinaceae; genus Picea; species Picea mariana. The sequence goes on along the minus strand of JASDQU010373932.1, from coordinate 70,535 downwards.
CTTTGTGTTGCAACTGAATCCCAACCTCATGGAAAATATTATGGATCTCATGATTTACATAATATCCCCTGTTATCAGTTCGGAAGACTTTGATCTTATTTCCAGACTGTGTCTCAACCATGCCTTTGATATCTTTGAGGTGTTGAAAGACCTCAAATTTTTTCCTGAGAAAGTAGATCCATGTAAAACGTGAGAAATCATATACAAAAATGAGAATAAACCTTGCTTTGTTGATGGATGGATGCGGAAAAGGACCCATAAGGTCACTATGGATAAGATTTTTGTGAGACTTTCCTTTGTCGAATTTCTCTTGAGGGTGTTTTCCGAAAACACATCCCTCACATACTCCCTTGGAGAAATGGATGTCTGGTATACCATCATCCACTATTTGCTTGCTAATATATGTCATGTATTTTAAATTCAAATTTCCAAACCTTTTGTGCCATTTCCTACTACTTTAATCAACATGAGTAAACAGTAGAGAAGAATCAGGTTCAATGAATTCAGAAAAGGTATACAATATAAACCGATGATCTACCTCACCGGTAGAAACCCTAGAGTTGGTTTGGATGTCGTAGATGTCCACGGAGTTTGCTGTGAATATAAATTTATTTCCAATTCCAAAATTCTTCATCTGATACACAGATAGAAGGTTGAAAAAAAGTTTGGGAACGTGCAACACATTTTCGAAGCTTTCATTGGTGAGTTCAATCTTTCCTTTGTCGGTCACTTCGACAGAAGAGTTGTCCCCCATCATAATAGCAGGACCTTTGCATGCATCCAATGAAGAATATATTGATTTTTAGGCATCCATGTGATGTGATGCTCCTGAATCTACGATTCAAGCATCGAGGGAGGAGTTGATGGAAATCAAGGCATGGCTAGAATTTCCTTTCTTGGGATTCTGATCTTCTGGCTTCTTCTTCTTGGCATCCTTAAGGATGCAATCTCCAAGTTTGTTTTTCTAAACTATTTGAGTCATTAGATCTATTTGTTTTGCATGCATGTGGATTCTGGATGGAATCCTTTGTGAAAGTACGTGCATTTCTCTCCTTTTCTTCCCTTTTCCCCTTTGGATATAGAGGCATCGATGAAGGGTTTTGTGTACCCTTCATTATTCCGATGTGCATGAGCTTTCCTTTTTTCTTTATATTTATATTTCTAATATTTTTGGCTTCCATATTTCATAGTAAATGCATGCACCTTTGGGCCTTTGATTTTTCCCATGTCGATGAGCTTGGTTTTCTCTTGTGTTAGGGGTTCGATAAATTACTTAAGAGAAATCATATTCCAGGTGGCTTCAGAGGTGAATCTGAAAGAAATGAATGTGGATGCGAATAAAAATAACTCAGGAACAATTTTTGAGAGAATGGTGAGAACCATTTTTTTCTCCTCAGATGTATCAACCCCACAAGCTTTGAGTTGCGATAGTAAATCCTTCAATTTTGTAAAGGAATCTTGGATATTGTTGAAGCTTTTTAGATTCGTTGTGAGTAGTTCCACCTCCAACATATGTCCCCTCATATAATCCTATTTTCTAAATATCCCTTCTAAGGTGGTCCAGGCTTCATTGGGAGTTTTACAAGGAGATATGTGAAAAAGGAGATCAGGAGAAATAAGACTGCAAATCGTTCTGAGTGCTTCCTCCATCTGATTCAAGTACTTGTATTTTTCTATGGATGATGTCGGTTTTTCATTTGTATTCAAGGTTAACCTATACAATCCTATGTTTCAAAGATGAATCATTATTCTCTCCTTCCATGGAAAGCAGTTGTAAGGTGGAAGAATGAATTCTTTTTGGAAATCCATCTTTCCTCTGTCTTCAATATTTTGTACCTGCAATTTTTTTTCCCGTGTAGGTTTGCTTAGTGTCCATCAGATGTAATACCATGTAATTGTGTTGAAACTACACAAAATAGATCTATCTAGAAAATACTACATACATTTGCAGAGAGAAATTTAGAAAGAAGAAGAAGGAGAGAAAGAATGGAAGAATTCTCATTAACCGTTATGAATAATGAATAATTTACACATGATATACTCTGTATAAATAAAATAATGTGCATTAGAGGAGAAACAATATGCCATAGTGGTGGTATAGAGTGATATGGACACACACCAACAATTATGGGAGTGAAATTCCACCTAGTCTAGTCTCTCAGGAAGTTACGGGAGTGAACTGCCACCTAGTTGAGTTAACTAGTCAACTAGTCTCTAGTTAACTGACTAAATAGAGTGTAGTGAGGAGTAGATCAAGGAATGCAAGGTAATGTTCTATTATGGTGATGATCCCAAGGAAAGTGTGCATTAGCATGGTGATGATCCCAAGGAAAGTGTGCATTAGCATGGTGATGATCCCAAGGAAAGTGTGCATTAGCATGGTGATGATCCCAATGTTACATGGTAACAAAACCAATGCAACATCTAGACTCAACTCAACTAGTCAAACTAAAGTGTCAACTGAAAGAGAATATTCTCTAGGTGGAATATTCTCTCCTAAAATATAGGAGACTAGATAATGGCTAATTATGACTAATAAACAAGTAAAAGCCTTCAGAAAAAGAAATCTAAGGTGTGTGTTAAGTAACTCCAATAGTATGGTGCCTGAGTATGAGGCTCTATTCATTGAGTTGCCTAGGTATGCTCCATATCTGAAGACCGAGAAGCTCAAGGTAAACAAGTTTGTGTTCAGCCTTAACGTCAACATTCATATGAAAGTGAGGATACTAATTCCTAAAACATTGCACATTGTAGTCCAGAAGGCGCTCATAGCTGAGGAATAGTTGATCAACAGGGGTCAGAGCAAGACTCCAATGAGACCAATGAGACAAGCAACATCTAGTGTGCAACAACATCAGACACTAGCTAGACATTCATCAGGGTATCAAGGTACTTTGATAGGATCCACTTTCAAGAAACCATGGTGAATGGCTCCTCAGCAACAAACTCCCTACATAGGACCACAACACCAACAACAACATCGTCTATAACAACAGTAGTTTAGGCATGTTCAATAGAACAGACCAGGGTTCCAGGAAGGTGGGCCTGCAACTTCTATTTCATGGACCAGGAGTACTAGACCGAAGATTGAATGTTGGACATGTGGATAGCCACATTACTAGCGTGATTGTCCAGTTGAAAGGGATAGAGCATTCGGGTCAGCTGGACACACTACAGTAGGATATTTGGGAAACGGCCACCAGATTCATGCAGTAGTGAATAACTGTGAGGCCAAGCACTAATCTACTCTACTTGAGACATCAGGCACCATCGCTAACCAGACCTTCAGTATTTTGATAGATATCAATGATCCAGATTTAGGAGCAGGAAAAATTGATTACAGACTGAATAACATAAACCCAGAGATAGGAATAATAACACAAATATTCAATGAACAATATCTTCTATTAAATAATGAAATAGGTTGAAACTGTAAAACTGCAAAACTAAAACTTGCTCGAATGGTGGTATCTATCTCTAAGAAGAGATGTGGCTTCTATGTGCATCCATATAGGAAGAATGGGACCACAACACCAGAAACAACATCTTCCATAACAACAGTAGTTTAGGCATATTCAACAGAACAGACCAGGGTTCTAGGAAGGTGGGCCCACAACTTCTACTTTGTGGACCAAGAGTACTGGACCGAAGACTGGATGTTGGACATGTGGAGAGCCAAATTACTAGTATGAATATTCAATTGAAAGGGATAGAGCATTTGGGTCAGTTGGACACACTACAGTAGGATATTTGGGAAACACCCACCAGATTCATGCACCAGTGAATAACTGCCAGACCGAGCACGAATCTACTCTGCTTGAGACGTCAGACACCATCACTGACCAGAACTTTAGTATTTTGTTAGATATCAGTGATCCAGATTTAGGAGCGAAACAAAATGATTACAGACTGAATAGCATAAACACAGATATAGGAAGAATAACACAAATATTCAATGAACAATATCTTCTATTAAATAATGAAATAGGTTGAAACTGTAAAACTACAAAACTGAAACCTGCTCTAATGGTGGTATCTATCTCTGAGAAGAGATGTGGCTTCTACGTGCATACGTCTAGGAAGAATGGATTACAATGAGGCTCCATAGGCCCTTTTCAAATTACTCATGAATTCCAAAACCCTATACATCCAAAAACCTAACCCTAGAAGGTGAAACGCCAAAAGTCATGTGGGCCTTATGGATAAGTTGGTGTAATTCGGTACCTCAACTTCCTGGGGTCATAACTTTTGCATACAACCTTTGTTTTAGGAACGTGATATCCCGTTGGAAATAACTACACATTTTGTCATCAGAATTTGACTTCATCTACAATCTAACAGTGGCGAGCCAAAAAAAAAATCTTTAGAGCCCCAAAACAACACTGAAAGTACAACAAGACGTGCTAACATGAAAACATACAAAATAGGCTAGTTGGATTAGGTGAGATGCCACCCGTATCCACTTGGAGAATGTGTGAGTTCTACACTTATGGGGTTGTTTGAATCCTCACACAT
>JASDQU010373932.1:23207-51535 GCA_032191745.1 Picea mariana | reverse complement strand
ATTGCTATGATTTATGTGTTGACATTACTTTCCTTATGCGTTTAAAAAAAATTACCTCTTGTGCTTCATTTTTCCTAGTTGTAATGGAGGGGCCATTACATATGGTATTAGAGCGGGTTCAACCCCATGACTTGGGATCATTATTCCTTCCACTGTATTAAAATAGTTGATTAATAATTTATCACTAATTAAGTTGAACTGTGTCCATGCAGGTCATATTGATTAGAGGACTCCATAGAGGTAGACGTAGTGGTGCTAGGGGAGGAAGCGTGATGCCTCCAATAGCATTCATGCGAGAGGGGTCTAACCCCCAAGGAGAAGAACAAGTCATTGGACAAGAGAAAATTGTTGTGGAGGATGTGGTTGGGTTTATGAGGCCCTTTAAGAGGATGTTATATTCCTTGATTAACCATATAGATAGAGATGATGCTAGGGAGCATGTACCCCCTGAGGGTCCACAATGCACCCCAACCAATACTGTTATCATTCACAAAGAACTTGAGAATGTCAAGTTTCCCGAGTTCTTAGGTGCCACGGATGACACAATCGCCAAGGCATGGTTGGAGAACTTGGGGATGTGATTCAAACTTTGCAACTACACCTCCAACATGAAAGTACACATGGAGGTATTTCAGCTGAAGGGGACTACTCTTCTATGGTGGACAACGCTTTTGCCACAACTAAACATGGCCCTCAAAGACGTCTCATGGGAATTGTTCAAGAAATGGTTTCGGGAGAGGTATTTGTCAGAGGAATTCATTGAGCACCATGATCCAGGTGGATATTGGTGTCCACCCACCTATTCCACTGGCTCAAAAAATAGTTTTCCACCTTGGTAGTTTTTCGGTAGTTTTTTGGGTTCCAAACTTCTGAGGTCATTTTGAGGCCCTAAACAACATTTTCTTGGGATTTTTGTTCCAAGGGACTATCAAAGGTATTTTCCTAGAACAATCAAAAACATTTCTTCTCGATTAGACATTTTCAACAATGTATCGAGCGCCCCAAACAAAGATTTTATGCAAAATTTATGGCCTCGGGAAGTTGATGTATCAACTACCCCCATCAGGGCCCAAAAACCTTTTGGATTTTCATCTTCTGGGGTTAGGGTTTTGGATTTTACTTATCTTAAAAAGGCCTTTGGAGCCTCATTGTAACAGTCATCTTCTTACAGATGCGAGTAACCATCACATCTCTTCTCAGAGATAGGATACCACCATTATAGCGAGTCTTTCACTTTGTATTTTACATTCTTTGTACATGTTATCTCATTAACAAAAAATTGTGTATTACTGTATCTATGTGTTTATGGTTGCATCTCTGATACATTTATGTTATATTATTGAATATCCGAGATATATATGTATATTTATTTATTATATCTCCACTCTTATTTTGTGCTGAAATAATCTGGATCAGTGGTATCAGAGCATGCTTATCTTGATCATTTTTTTAGTGCATGTCCCTGACGAGGTCCGAGTATAGAAAGTTGGGTCTTGATATTGTCTCTCTTGAATACAATCTCCCTTTCACGTCCAATAAACCCTCCATGGCAGAAGAAAATAAAAATGATGAGTAGACAATTCTATCAATTTGTTGCTTGAGCAATCTCTCACCCAACATCGGGATGAAATGATGGAGAATTTTTCGCACATCCTTCAACTCTTGACGATGCCAACAGGCGCATATTCATCAAACAACCACTTTGGAAGAACTTCTCCTTTCAAGGTACATGTTAATTTTGATATTCCTATATTTGAAGGTCAGATATATGTGGATGACCTAGACAAATGGTTAAATATGCTAGAAGGTTATTTCTCTGTTCACCATTTTTCCAACAGGAAAAATRTCACCTTCACACTCCTTAAATATCTCCCCTATGTCAAACATTGGTGGGAAACTTACTCGAATAAAAGTTCCACAGAAGAGTCTGGAATATATGGAGTCGATCCCACTTGGGATTTTTTGTGGATGTGGTAAAAGAACAATATTACCCTGTTGGAAACTATGAGGACCAATATATGACATGGACCACACTGCGGAAAGAGAGGGGCCAAGAAGTTCCATATTTCACCAATACCTTCCATACCTTGCGCACAAAGTTGGGTATCAAATACTCCGAATGACATTTGGTTTTGAAATAATGTGGGGCTCTACATAGATACATCCAAACTGAAATGTATTTTCTGGACATCTCATCACTCAGTGATGCTTATAGATATGTTGTTAAAATTGAGTAGAAATTTAAGCACCAAAACAAATGGGAGTTTGGGTATGAAAATTTGCAACAACCAAAGTATGATAAAGAAGTCTCTAACAAAAAACCTCCCAAAAACCAGTCCAAGCAACATGAAAAGAAGGGTCATGGAAAGACAAAGAAGGACACTGGAAAATGATGCGATTTTCACAAAATCCCCTGACACAACACCGATGAATGTTGCTCAAAACAGTCATTGGTGGATAAGATCAAAGACAAGGAGCCAAACCCTAATTCTGAATTTGATTTTGAAAATATGTTAAGAACCAAATACTGAATACAAAAGAACCACAAAAAATATACAAGAACAATATGCAAAATCTCCTTTATTACTATCAAACCCTTGAGGTAGGGCAACACCGTACAATGGATCCTATTATGGAAGGGATCCTCTCTTGTTCACTTGCCTCTTTGAGGGGGCATCCTCCTATTGTGCTACCGCTCACAATACAATACTTCTCTTCATATCCCATTACATTTCTTGAAATCCTTTATATAGAAGTCCTCTTACATTTATTATATATAAATACCCATTTATTATATCCAACTAGCATAGTAGGCCTTATTTAATAATATAGTGGACCTAGTCCACCTTACATTGAATTCCCTCCACTATTATCACTATGGGCCCTCTGGGCCTCCCCACTACATCTCTAGATACCTTACATTTCCACTATTATCACTATGGGCCCTTTGGACCTCCCCACTACCTCTCTAGCTACCTTACATTCCATCCCCCTTATGAAAGCGTTGTCCTCAATGCTTGATGTACAATCATATATCAAGGTCCCATGTATAATTGTGGACCATAATGTTGAAGAATACTGGAGAACCAAGGTCTCATGTATAAAGGAAAACCACCATGCTAAAGTAGTCTAACCGCCATTGTAAGCTTGAGTCCCATGTCCAAGTGCTCATGTGAACTCTCCATGAAATATTTTGGAACCCGATAACCAACTGAAAATGATGCTCCAAAGACTGAAACCTGTCATGTGGATCCAAATAAAAAGATCCATCCACAAAGTGGAAAAGGGTTGTAGCTGAATCTGGAAGGAATAATACCACTATAGAATATGTAGGATGGACATTGGTAATAATAATTGGCTCTTGATTTGTCACATTGATGCTCTCTACAGAAGGTGGATTAGAGTGTAATGTCCCTTTCCAAATAGGAGCTCCAAAGAGGAGGCTTAATGGTCTAAACCACCCCGTTAGACTATAGCCAGGGCCAAAGAGGGGTAAACAGGGTTACTAGAGGTCACTCTAGTCACAGGTGTTATATTCAGAAGGTGAAATTGAGCTAAAAAGGGTTAAAAGTGATTTTAAGTCATTATGAGCTAAAAATAGAAGTCAACAGTGAATTAGGGTTTCAACAGTGATTTAGGGTTTTGGAAGTCAATGGTGAATTAGGTTTTCAACATGATTTAGGGTTTTGGAAAGCTATAAAGGAAGGGTCAGTGACCTAATTCATCATTATGTAGATTATGACTTGTCATTGAGGAGAAGAGGCGCATCTCAGGAGAGATAGTTCATTGTATTCCAGAAGGAAGACACCAGTTGGCTGATTTTGGTGTTGAAAGACACACCCTAGTCACTAGGAAGATCATCTAGGTCTTCCATCATTCTTCATTGATTCCGCAGTGCTCCCATATTTTGGGTATTATCTTTTAGTTGCTTATTTGTATTCTGGATAAGGTCCTTTTTGTCTTTTGATATAGCCAAGCGTTGTTATTTTATTTAGTCGCAGTTGCTTATTTGTATTCTGGCTAAGATCCTTTGTCTGTTGATCTGGTCGAGTATTGTCAGTTTATTCAGCAGCATTCGACCATTTTGTAATCCACGGAGATATCATAATACAAACTTTGCAGTCCTTTGTCACACTTATTATTTGTATGATCATTTATATGCTGTAAACCTTTGATCCTACACACACATTAGCAGTGTTTCCTAGACTAGCCAAGTCAGGAATATTACAGTGGTATCAGAGATTTAGTCCTACCAGCCTGTGACTAAAGACAATGAGTGCAGTAGAAGACCCAGAGGGTCCTGAACACGTAGGTGACGAATATGTCACTTACAATAGGCATCAGGAAAGAAGGCATAGGCCTGATTTTCCCCTTTTGCTCCTAGCTCAAAGGAAGAGGAAGAGGCACACAGAGAAGCATAGAGAAGGGCAGAGTGTGATGCTGAGTGTGAGGTAGAGAGGATACTAGGAGATAGATATGAGTGACTAGAGGGCAGTGGCAAGGCTCTCGTAGATCCAGAGGCAAATTTCATGTAGGTTATCAACGGTATGTTAGCTAGTCAACAGACCATGTCTCAGTCCTTGGCACAGGTGGTTGATAGATTGGCTAGAGTGGGAACCCCAAATAAAAAATTCCTGCATGTAGCACAGGGGAACTAAAGAGCATGTAGTAGACCCCAGTCACCCTCTTGCACATACACCTCTGCGAGTAGGATTCCCAAACCCTTGTTTCCCAGTTTCCAGAGGGCACCCCCGGTAGAAGCACCACCACCAATAGCACATAGGCCACCCACTCATGCCGACGAAATTGTAGAGTATAGGAGGGAGTACGCAGCATTGGGTCATGACTTCCATCAGGTTATGACCTTAGTCGAGTACTGTGGACTCAGACTCAGGAACCACCCCAGAGAGCCACAGAGGGGAGGACCACAACAACAGTAGGGGCATAACCTATATTTCATCTGAAAAGTTGGGAAACTCACCATCCCTTCTTTCGACAGATCATCCAAATACACTGCCAGAGCTTGGGTACAGAAGCTAGACACATATTACAAGCTCAACCAGATGATCAAGACATAGTCCATCAATTTCATGACCTTACACTTGGAGGGTGAGGCACAAGAGTGGTGGTATCATGGACTAGTGACATTGGGTCACAGTCGCATCACCTCTTATATGGAGTTTATAGATAGGCTCATGGATAGGATTGATAGGAAGGATCCCAAGATACACTTCAGGGATCTAGACCAGTTGGGACAAACTGGAACAACAGAGGCATTCGTCACAGAGTTTTAATGGGTAGCCATGGAAATGACAGATATATCAGAGCCTAGGTTTATCATGTTATTCAAAGAAGGACTCACAGAGCCTTTGAGAGGATGGGTGAAGGCATATAGGCCTCCCACTTTGTAGGATGCCATCATTCGCACTCAAGATCTCGCAGAATCAGTGCCAAAGACTAAAAATTTATCCAAACCATTTGTGCCCTAGAGGGATCGAGACAGGAAGCCATTCCAGAGAGAATGGAAGGGCAAGGAGAAGTTGGATGATGAGCCTAGGAGAGATATTATGAGGAAGAAGCTTTGCTTCAACTACAAAGACCCTTGGGTCCTAGGCCATAGGTGCATAAGCAAGGGAGAGATTTATTATATTGAGGTAGTAGCAGACGTCGTGGATAGTGAGGAGGAGGATGAGGACAATGGATCCACTAGTTCAAAGGAGGAGTCAGCACCAGAAGAGGATCATCCTCCACATAGACCACCGACACTAGTAGGATCCCATCCTCTAGTAGTCCCACAACTACCAAAGCAGGCTAACAGGAGGAAACCAACAAAGGGAAGAGTCATAGAGACCCTTTCTGGTGTTCCCAAGTATGATACCCTCCGTATCATAGGGATTATTCAAGGGAAATAGGCAATCACCCTGATATATGGTGGGGCCACCCACAACTTCATCTACGCTTCACTAGTATCGATACGGGCACTTCGGGAAGAGGAATTTGAGGGGTTTGATGTTGTGGTAGCAGATGGCCACACAATGGAGTGTCTAAACAGAGTTCCAAAATTAGAGATGAAGTTAGTAAACTACACAGTGAGAGACACATTTTATGTGGTTGACCTATCAAACATAGGTGTGGTGTTAGGAGTTCAGTGGATGATTACCTTGGGAAAAATCACTACCAACTACCAAACCTTGGAAATGGGATTCGGAGATCAGGATGGGAAGAAGGTTGTTCTAAGAGATATGTCGACAGGAGCACCCAAGATAGTTTTAGCCAAGAATATGGAGAGGATATTCAAACATGGGGAGGTAGCATATTCTGCATAATGCTTGATCACTACTCAAAAGGATTCAGAAGGTCGATAACAATACCATACAGAGATCAAGAATTTGTTGGAACGACATCAACATGTCTTTGAGACAATTCCACCAGGGAGACCACCTGATAGGGGGTTTGAGAACACCATTGAGTTGGAGGAGGGGGCCAAACCTATGATCACCCCCCCTATCGTCATCCTAGGAGGTTCAAGGATGAGATAAAGAAGGCAATCAAGGAATTGTTGGCAATGGGACACATCAGACCGAGCAGTAGCCCATTCACTTCTTCAGTTGTCTTAGTTCTAAAGAAGGATGGCACCATGAGGATGTGCATTGATTACTGAGCCTTGAACAAGAAAACCATCAAGAACCGGTACCCTATCCGATGCATTAACGAGTTGATGGATGAACTGCTTGGGGCAATTTTCTTCTCAAAAATTGATCTACGCTCTGGATATCATCAGATTAGCATTCGAGAGTAGGACATAGAAAAGACAACATTTCAATTTCATTTTGGACACTTCGAGTTTCTGATTATGCCATTTGGGATAACTAATGCACTCGCTACATTCCAGTCTTTCATGAACCATATATTCAGGGATCAGTTAAGGAAATCAATCTTGATTTTCTTTGACGACATCTTGATCTATAGTCGGCCATGGCAAGAGCATATGAGGCACCTGGATGAGGTATTGAGCATCATGGAGGCACAATCATTATATGCCAAAGAGTTCAAGTGCGAGTTCGATATGACAGAGTTACTTTACTTAGGCCACATCATCGATGCATAGGGGGTACAGGTGCACCAAGAGAATATCAGGGCCATTCTAGATTGGCTGACGCCCAAGAATGTGACAGAATTGAGGAGCTTCTTCGGGCTGTGCAGCTATTACAGGCAGTTCGTCCAGGGTTTTTCTCAGCTTGGAGCACCGCTGACAGATCTTACCAAGCATGGGGCCTTCATATGGACCGTGAAATCATAGGAAGCCTTTGATCACATGAAGGAAGTCATGGGGACTTGTCCAGTGTTGGCACTACCAGACTTCACCTTGCCATTTGTACTAGAGTGTGACGCATCCGGTGAAGGGATCGAGGCAGTTTTGATGATGGATCGACACCCCATTGTATTCGAGAGTTGAAAGCTTAGTCAACCTGAGAGGTTGTACTCCATTTATGACAAGGAAATGTTTTCAATCATGCATGCCTTGACCAAGTTCAGACAATATTTGGTGGGCAACAAATTCATGGTCAAGACCAATCACAATAGTTTGAATTATTTCCTTGAGCAGAAGGACCTCAGTGAGCACAACCAAAAATGGGTGAAAAAGGTACAAGCATTCAAATTTGACATAGATTATGTCAAGGGGAAGAAGAACATTGTGGTCGATGCACTATCGAGGAGACCTGTGACATGTTCTTTGATGGAGGTTTCAACAGATTGGAAATCCCACTTGTTAGTCGAATATTCCAACAACAAGTTTGCTTGTGAGGTGATGGATGGGCATATATAGGATGACCAGTATAGGGTCATTGACGATGTCATATTTTACAAGGATAAAGTCTACTTGGTGCCAGATTCAGGGTTTAAGAATAAGATCCTCACTGCAGTTCATGATTCACCTATAGCAGGCCATCAAGGGTTTTTCAAAACCTACATATATATCAGAGAGAGGTTCTCATGGAAGGGCCTCAAACAGGATGTTATGAGACACATCAGTGAGTGTGTGACTTGCCATCAGAACAAGTCAGAGCATGCTCTTCTAGCAGGGCTACTTTAGCCACTCCCCATTCCAGAGCAGAAATGGGAGAGTATATCTATGGACTTCATCACTGGTCTACCCAAGGTCCAGGGTAAGGACTGCATCTATGTAGTTGTCGAGAGATTGATTAATTTTTCTCACTTCTATGCCATACCAACAGAGTACAACACAGTTTAGGTAGCTGAGCTTTTCTTCAGGGAGGTCTTCAGATTTCATGGGTTGCCGAAGAACATCATCAGTGATAGGGACAGTCAGTTCATAGGGACATTTTGGAGAGAGTTTTTTCGGTTGGTGGGGACAGAGTTGACACCTAGCACCAGCTATCACCCTCAAACATATGGGTAGACCGATATTTTCAACAAGTGGGTTGAAGGGTATTTGAGGAACTATGTAGGAGGACAATAGAGAATGTGGGTAAAGTGGTTACATTTAGGATAACATTGCTACAACACCACCTTCCACATGTCCATTGGTATGACACCCTTTCGAGCATTGTATGGATATGATGCTCCCACTTTATTAGACTTGGTCTTCAGGGAGAAAAGAGCTCCCAAGGCCAACGATTGGATCATAGAGAGTCAATAGATCCTCAAGTTGTTGAAAGAGAACCTCCAAATGGTGCAAAACTGACAGAAGATAAGTGTGGACAAGCATAGGATAGAACGCAGCTTTGAGGTTGGAGGTTTGGTTTTCTTGAGACTCCAACCCTACAAATAGTCATCTATGAAGAAGAGTGGGGCCGAGAAGCTCAAACCTAGATTTTATGGTCCTTACAGGATCACGCGCCGAGTAGGTGAGGTTGCTTACGAGCTAGAGATTCCAGAGGGGAGAAAGATTCATAATGTGTTCCACGTGTCTTGCCTAAAAAAGGCAGTGGGACAATTCATTAGCACATAAGAGGAGCTTCCCCTGTTGGATGAGGAGGGATAGTTGGAGTTAGTTTCGGAGAAGGTTTTGGAGTTTCAGAAGCGGAAACTGAGAAGCAGGGTCATCAGAGAGTGTTTGATCAGATGGAGAGGGCTTCTAGTAGAGGACTCTACTTGGGAGAGTGAGAAGGTGTTGCCGCACCCTGGACTGGTATTTCTTGAGGACAAGCAATTTCGAGAAGGGAGGACTGTAATGTCCCTTTCCAAATAGGAGCTCTAGAGAGGAGGCTTAATGGTCTAAACCATCCTGTTAGACTATGGCCAAGGCCAAAGAGGGGTAAACAGGGTTACTAGAGGTCACTCCAGTCACAAGTGTTATATTTGGAAAGCGACATTGAGCTAAAAAGGGTTAAAAGCACTTTTAAGTCATTATGAGCTAAAAATAGAAGCCAATGGTGAATTAGGGTTTCAACATGATTTAGGGTTTTCAAAGTCAACGATGAATTAGGGTTTCAACATGATTTAGGGTTTTGGAAAGATATAAAGGAAGGATCGGCAACCTAATTCACCATTATGCAAATTATGACTTGTCATTGAGGAGAAGAGGTGCATCTCAGGAGAGATAATTCAGTGTATTCCAGGAGGAAGACACCAGTTGGTTGATTTTGGTGTTGAAAGACACACCCTAGTCACCGAGAAGATCATCCAGATCTTCCATCATTCTTCATTGATTCTGTAGTGCTCCCATATTTTGGGTATTATCTTTTAGTTTCTTATTTGTATTCCAGCTAAGATCCTTTTTGTCTTTTGATATATCCGAGTGTTGTTATTTTATTCAGCCGCAATTGTTTATTTGTATTCTAACTAAGATCCTTTGTCTGGTGATCTAGTCGAGTATTGTCAGTTTATTTAGCGGCATTCGGCCATTTTGTAATCCCCAAAGATATCATAATATAAACTTTGTAGTCCTTTGTCACACTTATTATTTGTATGATCATTTATATGTTGTAAACCTTTGATCCTACACACACATTAGTAGTGTTTCCTAGACTAGCTAAGTCAGGAACATTACATAGAGTCATAAAATAAAATATAAAAGTGGTTGTCATCCCAGAAATGACACCTATCCATATACCAATCATCACAATCAGCCTCAAAATCATACCAAGAATATATTTCTTGAGTATATTCATCCTTAATGTCCGCCATAAGAAATATCTCTTGCATGTTATCCAATGAATCTTGAATACTATGAAAACTATCATTGAGGCCATCTGCAAGGTCAGGGAATCTATCATGTAATTGGGCTTTGAATGCTTTAGTAATATGTAGAATTTATTTGAGGGTTTGAGAAGAAATATCCATTAAGATCCTGAATAGATCTACAAATATAATCACCACAAATATTGAATACACAATAGATCCACAAAGAAAGATAGAAGAAACCACACTTTATTATTAGAAAACCCTTGAGGTAGGGAAACACAGTACAATGGATCCTATTATGGAAGGGATACTCTCATGTTCACTTGCCTCTTCGAGGGGGCATCCTCCTATTGAGATACCGCTCCAAATACAATATTTCCCTTGATATCCCATTACATTGCTTGAACCCCTTTATATAGTGCTACCATCACCTAAGAACATTCTAGAGAAGGAATATTCTAGAAGTATAACCTTCTAAAAAGTCCTCTTACATTTATTATATCTAACTACCCATTTATTATATCCAACTACCATAGTGGGCCTTATTTAATAATATAGTGGACCTATTCTACCTTACATTGAATGGCCTCCACTATTATCACTATGGGCCCTCTGGGCCTCCCCACTACCTCTCTGGCTACCTTACATTTCCACTATTATCACTATGGGCCCTCTAGGCCTCCCCACTACCTCTCTAAGTACCTTACATAATAATGGGAAAAGACAGATCAACGACGTAGACCCCACTGCTATTGTTGCGACCACAACAATTCAACTAGAAGAACCAATAGATCCTAAAGAGGGGGAGCACATTTTTCATTCACAGATGTCATGTAGCACAATATCTTCGTGTCAGGTAGCATTGTCGATTGTCATATGACATAAAACCCTTCAAGGATGAGGTATTATGTGATGTTTCCCCATTGGATGGTTGTGATGTTCTCTTGGGTCAACCATATATGTGGAAGCGCCATGTTGTTTATGAGTCTCAACCCCGCAGAGGTAGTTCTGACTTCTGTTCCACCTAAACAATGTCGCAAGGTAGTATCTCATACTACAAAATTCAGCTTCTTCACAATCTATTCAAAACATGAACAAAAGGATACTGCAACCACTACAGTCTCGGAACAAGAACCTTCTATCCAACAGAATAAGCTTGACAAGATTGCAGCAAAGAAAAAAAAATTATTCTTCACACAGTCATCTTAGGTAGCCCTACTGGTTGAATATATTCAACCCCACCAACAACAGGTTCGTGACAACCTTCCACAAATTAAGCATCACGACATCTCCAGCAAGGAAAGTAACTCACGAAGATTCAAATTCATCAATCGCTTTCCCCTCTCCCCCGGAAACTCAACACAATGAAGACCATTTCTTCCTAATGAGGGAGGATTGATCCAGGTGGATATCGGTGGCCATCCACCGATTCCACTAGCTCGAAAAATAATTTTCCACCTTGGCAGTTTTACGACAGTTTTTCGAGTTCCAAACTTTTGGGGCCATTTTGATGCCCTAAACGACATTGTTTGGGGATTTGGGGTCTAGGGGATTGTGAAAAGAATTGTCTTGGACCAGTAGAAAATTGTTCTTCTCGGTTAGACCTTTCCAATAGGGTATTGAACACACAAAACGAAGATTGAATTCAAAAGTTACACCCCTGGGAAGTTGACGTAACAACTACTCCCATTGGGGCCCACAAACCTTTTGGATTTTCAACTTTCTGGGTTATGGTTTAGGATTTTACTTAAGTTAAAAAGGTCTTTGGAGGATCATTGTAAAAATGATCTTCTTACGGATGCGAGTAGCCGTCACATCTTTTATCATAGATAAGCTTCCACCATTCTAGCAAGCCTTTCACTTATATTTTACAGTCTTTGTACATTTTCTCTCATTAATAGAAAATTATGTATTACTGTATCTCTGTGTTTATGATTTCATCTCTAATTCATATATATTATATTATTGAATATCTTAGATATCTCTATACATTTCTTTATTATATCTTCGCTCTCATTTCATGACGAAAATAATCTAGATCACACCAACTCAATGAGTTCAACATCTTGCAAAAAGGTGGTTGTATGGTTGTAAATGTGTTGAACATACACAAAAAATATATATCTAGAAAATAATACACACATTTGCAGAGAGAAATTGAGAAAGAAGGAGAGAAATAATGGAAGAATTCTCATTAACCGTTATGAATAATGAATAATTTACACATGATATATTTTGTATAACTCAACCAATGCGCACTGGAGGAGAACCAATGCACCATAGTGGTGGTATAGAGTAATTTGGATACACACCAACAATTACAGGAGTGAAATTCCACCTAGTCTAGTCTCTCAGGCAATTACAGGAGTGAACTACAACCTAACTGAGTTAACTAGTCAACTATTCTTCAATTAACTGACTAAATAGAGTGTAGTGAGGAGTACATAAAGGAATCAAGGTTAATGCGCCAGTCTGGTGATGATCCCAAGGAAAGTTTTCATTAGCATGGTGACAAAACAAATGCAGCGTCTAGACTCAACTCAACTAGTCAAACTGAAGTGTCAACTGAAAGAGAATATTCTTCAGGTGGAATATTCTCTCCAAAAATATAGGAGATTGGATAATGACTAATAAACAAGGAAAAACCTTAGGAAAAAKAAATCCTAGGTGTGTGTTAAGTAACTCCAACACCCCCCTGAACATCACTATGGTGAAAATAAAGAATGGGTCATGAAAACGAGGCCATGTTAGGTACCCAAATACAAAAGATACATTGAAATAAAGTGGGGAAAGTGGGAAAACCTCATGGGAAATCCCCCCCCACTCAAGGTAGAATATATGTAAAATGAAGAAATACAGTTGTTAGGTAAGTATGTCCTTCACTCCAAGACGACTTTCCATGGAATGAAATTTTTTCTCAGTGAAGGTCTTGGTGAAGATATATGTCATCTATTCTGTTGAAGGATAGAATTGTAGGTCGATGATCCACTCGTGTAGTAAGTCCCATATATAGTGCATGTGGATCTCAATGTGCTTCGTCCTCTACCTCTGAACTAGATCTTTACAAAATTTCAAAGTTCTCTGGTTGTCACACCATATGATGATCGACAGGTGAAACTGAATTCCCAACTTAGTGAGAAAATGTTGTAGCCGCATAGCCTGAATGGTTATGTTAACTGTCCCTCTGTACTTTGACTCGGCTAAAGATAGATAAATGGAAGCTTTCTTCTTACTCAACCAATAGATAGGCCCGGAACCAATACTGAGTGAGTAACCAAATATGGACTTGTGATCAATGCTATTGCTAACCCAGTCAAAATCAGTAAACCCGATGATATCTAAGGTAGAGTTTGTTTCATAATGAATCCCAATGGTTATGATGCCCTGTATGTATCGAAGGATACTCTTTGCAGCCTTCTAATGTAAATCATGTGACTCCTTCATGAACCTGGAGACCGTGCCAACTGCATAGGAGAGGAATGGTCTAGAGTGTGTGAGATACAATAAGCTCCCCACAAGTTATTTTTACAGTCTGTTGCCAACCAGTGGAGTCTCCCCACCATCCTCAAGTTTGACTCCTAATAGGAAAGGGGTTAGATTAAACTTGTAGTCTGTCATGTGAAATATCTCAAGGAGATCTCATGCATACTTGGCCTGAGATAGTTTGATGCATGATGCATCCTTAATGATATTGATTACAAGGAAGAAGCCTAGCAGACCCATGTCCGTCATCAAAAACCTGTCATGTAGAATCCTCTTGACTGCGACAATCATTAAAGTCGAGCAACTGGTGATCAACAAATCATCAACATACAAAACTAAAAGTAGAATTGAATTAGTTGTCCTAAGGATGTAGAAATTTGGTTCTAATTTACAATGTACAAATCTTTGTGACAACAAGTAGGCATCCATCTTGGCATACCATGCCCTCAAAGCCTGCTTGAGGCCATAAAGGGACTTCTTCAGTGGAAAAACCAAAGATGATTTCTGCATAAATCCCTAGGGATGCTTAGTATATATCACCTCAGAGAGATCATCATGAAGAAATGCATTCTTCACACCCATCTGATGGACTTCCCATCCCTTGGTTGTCACAATGGAAAGTACCAATCATATGGAATCCATATTCTCTACTGGAGCAAATATCTCATCATAGTCAATGCCATGCACTTGCTGAAATCCTTTGGAAACAGGCCTAGATTTGTATATACTAATCTTTCCATCTGTTGTGCTCTTGTCCCTGTATACCCATCTGCATATAACAAGTTTCCTCCTAGAAGGAAGGGGAACCAGATCCCAATTCTAGTTCTCGAGGAGGGATTTGTACTCCTCCTGCATGGTGGATTACCAAAAGGGATATCCAACAACCTCACCATAAGATCGTGGATCTGAAGAATAAACCAAGAAAATATGCCTGGAGGGACATGGTTTAGTGATAGTGAGTGAAAAAGGAGGCTCCTCGAAATCATATCGAGTCCTCCTAGTATTGACTGGATCACCAACGAGATCCCCTGCATCCTGAAGAGTAGTTTGTGCCCACTTGGGCCTCTTCTCTGGCTCTACAACTGCATATGGATGCTCTGACTCTGCATCTGACTTTTCTGAATCTAAATATGAATCATCCAAGTCAACTGAATCAGAACTCTCATATGAAGAAAAGTCGACATGTGCATGCTCATCATCTCGAAAAGGTGGAAAAAAGAAGGTGTATGCATGTGGCTTCTGAGGTACATGCGAGAAACTTTCCTCGAATTGGAAACTATGCTCAATGATGAGCCAGTCTGAGGAAAGATCAATAATCCTATATCCCTTCACATCGTTGGGGTATCCAACAAAAATACACTCAATTATTTGTGGATCAATTTCCTTTCTCCTTTCAAAGGGAATCTCGGCCCATGCACGTGAACTAAAAATGTGAAAGTGGGTCACTTCCAGTTTGAGGCTGCTCCAAGCCTCGTAGGGGTTCTTATCCTTGACAAGTCTATGGGGATATTTTTTTTGGATGTATGTTTCACAATTAAGTGCTTCGACCCATAGTCTCTATGGTAGTGACTTTGCATGCAACATGCAAGATGTCATCTCCTTTAGAGATCTGTTTTTCCACTCAGCAACTTTGTTTTGTTGCAGAGTATAGGGAACTTTGTGTTGCAACTGAATCCCAACCTCATGGAAAATATTATGGATCTCATGATTTACATAATCTCCCCTGTTATCAATTCGTAGGACTTTGATCTTATTTCTAGACTGTGTCTCAACCAGGCCTTTGATATCTTTGAGGTGTTGAAAGACCTCATATTTTTTCCTGAGAAAGTAGATCCATGTAAAACGTGAGAAATCATATACAAAAATGAGAATAAACCTTTCTTTGTTGATGGATGGATGCGGAAAAGGACCCATAAGGTCACTATGGATAAGATCTAAAGTTGCATAATTTTTGTGAGACTTTCCTTTGTCGAATTTCTCTTGAGGGTGTTTTTCGAAAACACATCCCTCACATACTCCCTTGGAGAAATGGATGTCTGGTATACCATCATCCACTATTTGCTTGCTAATATATGTCATGTATTTTAAATTCAAATTTCCAAACCTTTCGTGCCATTTCCTACTACTTTAATTAGCATGAGTAAACAGTAGAGCAGAATCAGGTTCAATGAATTAAGAAAAGGTATACAATCTAGACCAATGATTTACCTCACCGGTAGAAACCCTAGAGTTGGTTTGGATGTCGTAGATGTCCATGGAGTTTGCTGTGAATATGAATTTATTTCCAATTCCAAAATTCTTCATCTAATACACAGATAGAAGGTTGACGAAAAGTTTGGGAACATGCAACACATTCTCGAAGATTTCGTTGGTGAGTTCAATCCTTCCTTTGTCGGTCACTTCGACAGAAGAGTTGTCCCCCATCAGAATAGCAGGGCCTTTGCATGCATCCAATGAAGAATATATTTATTTTTAGGCATCCATGTGATGTGATTCTCCTGAATCTACAATTCAAGCATCGAGGGAGGAGTTGATGGAAATCAAGGCATGGCTAGAATTTCCTTTCTTGGGATTCTTATCTTCTAGCTTCTTCTTCTTGGCACCCTTGAGGATGCGATCTCCAAGTTTGTTTTTCTGAACTATTTGAGTCATTAGATCTATTTGTTTTGCATGCATGTGGATTCTGGATGGAATCCTTTGTGAAAGTACGTGCATTTCTCTCCTTTTCTTCCCTTTTCCCCTTTGGATATAGAGGCATCAATGAAGGATTTTTTGTACCCTTCATTATTCCGATGTGCATGAGCTTTCCTTTTTTCTTTATATTTATATTTCTGATATTTTTGGCTTCCATATTTCATAGTAAGTGCATGCACCTTTGGGCCTTTGATTTTTCCCATGTCGATGAGCTTGGTTTTCTCTTGTGTTAAGGGTTCGATAATTTACTTAAGAGAAAGCATATTCCAAGTGGCTCCAGAGGTGAATCTGACAGAAAGGAATGTGGATACGAATAAAAATAACTCAGGAACAAGTTTTGAGAGAATGGTGAGAACCATTTTTTTCTCCTCCTTAGATGTATCAACCCCACAAGCTTTGAGTTGTGACAGTAAATCCTTCAATTTTGTAAAGGAATCTTGGATATTGTTGAAGATTTTTAGATCCGTTGTGAGTAGTTCCACCTCCAACATATGTCCCCCCATATAATCCTATTTTACAAATATCCCTTTCAAGGTGGTCCAAGATTCATTGAGATTTTTACAAGGAGATATGTGAAAAAGGAGATCAGGAGAAATAAGACTGCAAATCATTTTGAGTGCTTCCTCCATCTGATTCAAGTACTTGTATTTTTCTATGGATGATGTCAGTTTTTCATTTGTATTCAAGGTTAACCTATACAATCCTATGTTTCAGAGATGAATCATTATTCTCTCCTTCCATGGAAAGTAGTTGTAAGGTGGAAGAATGAATTCTTTTTGGAAATCCATCTTTCCTCTGTCTTCAATCTTTTGTACCTGCAAATTTTTTTCCCGTGTAGGTTTTCTTAGTGTCCATCAGCTGTAATACCATGTAAGTGTGTTGAAACTACACAAAATATATCTAGCTAGAAAATACTACACACATTTGCAGAGAGAAATTTAGAAAGAAGAAGGAGAGAAAGAATGGAAGAATTCTCATTAACCGTTATGAATAATGAATAATTTACACATGATATACTCTGTTTAAATCAACTAATGTGCATTGGAGGAGAACCAATATGCTATAGTGGTGGTATAGAGTGATATGGACACACACCAACAATTATGGGAGTGAAATTCCACCTAGTCTAGTCTCTCAGGAAGTTACGGGAGTGAAGTGCCACCTAGTTGAGTTAACTAGTCAACTAATCTCTAGTTAACTAACTAAATAGAGTGTAGTGAGGAGTAGATCAAGGAATGAAAGGTAATGTTCTATTATGGTGATGATCCCAAGGAAAGTATGCATTAACATGGTGATGATCCCAAGGAAAGTGTGCATTAGCATGGTGATGATCCCAATGTTACATGGTGACAAAACCAATGCAACAACTAGACTCAACTCAACTAGTCAAACTAAAGTGTCAACTGAAAGAGAATATTCTCTAGGTGGAATATTCTCTCCTAAAATATAGGAGACTAGATAATGGATAATTATGACTAATAAACAAGTAAAATCCTTCAGAAAAATAAATCCTAGGTGTGTGTTAAGTAACTCCAACAGTATGGTGCCTGAGTATGAGGCTCTATTCATTGAGTTGCTTAGGTATGCTCCACATCTAAAGACCGAGAAGCTCAAGGTAAACAAGTTTGTGTTCAGCCTTAACGTCAACATTCATATGAAAGTGAGGATACTGATTCCTAAAACATTGCACATTGTAGTCCAAAAGGCACTCATAGCTGAGGAATAGTTGATCAATAGGGGTCAGAGCAAGACTCCAATGAGACAAATGAGACAAGCAACATCTAGTGTGCAACAACATCAGACACCAGCTAGACATTCATCAGGGTATCAAGGTACTTTGATAGGATCCACGTTCACGAAACCATGGTGACTGGATCCTCAGCAACAAACTCCCTACATAGGACCACAACACCAACAACAACATCGTCTATAACAACAATAGTTTAGGCATGTTCAATAGAACAAACCAGGGTTCCAGGAAGGTGGGCCCGCAACTTCTATTTCATGGACCAGGAGTACTCGACCGAAGACTGAATGTTGGACATGTGGAGAGCCACATTACTAGCATGACTGTCCAGTTGAAAGGGATAGAGCATTCGGGTCATCTAGACACACTACAGTAGGATATTTGGGAAATGACCACCAGATTCATGCAGTAGTGAATAACTGCAAGGCCGAGCACTAATCTACTCTACTTGAGACATCAGGCACCATCGCTGACCAAACCTTCAGTATTTTGATAGATATCAATGATCTAGATTTAGGAACAGAAAAAACTGATTACAGACTGAATAACATAAACCCAGAGATAGGAATAATAACACAAATATTCAATGAACAATATCTTCTATTAAATAATGAAATAGGTTGAAACTGTAAAACTGCAAAACTGAAACTTGCTCGAATGGTGGTATCTATCTCTGAGAAGAGATGTGGCTTCTATGTGCATCCATATAGGAAGAATGGGACCACAACACCAGCAACGACATCGTCCATAACAATAGTAGTTTAGGCATGTTCAACAGAATAGACCAGGGTTCTAGGAAAGTGGGCCCACAACTTATACTTTGTGGACCAAGAGTACTGGACCGAAGACTGGATGTTGGACATGTGGAGAGCCACATTACTAGTATGACTATTCAATTGAAAGGGATAGAGAATTTGGGTCAGTTGGACACACTACAGTAGGATATTTGGGAAACAACCACCAGATTCATGCACCAGTGAATAACTTCCAAACCGAGCACTAATCTACTCTGCTTGAGACGTCAGGCACCATCGCTGACCAGACCTTCAGTATTTTGTTAGATATCAGTGATCCAGATTTAGGAGCGGAACAAAATGATTACAGTCTGAATAGCATAAACACAGAGATAGGAAGAATAACACAAATATTCAATGAACAATATCTTCTATTAAATAATGAAATAGGTTGAAACTGTAAAACTACAAAACTGAAACCTGCTCGAATGGTGGTATCTATCTCTGAGAAGAGATGTGTCTTCTACGTGCATATGTCTAGGAAGAATGGATTACAATGAGGCTCCATAGGCCCTTTTCAAATTACTCATGAATTCCAAAACCCTATACATCCAAAAACCTAACCCTAGAAGGTGAAACCCCAAAAGTCATGTGGGCCTTATGGATAAGTTGGTGTAATTCGATACCTCAACTTCCTAGGGTCATAACTTTTGCATACGACCTTTGTTTTAGGAACATGATAGCCCGTTGGAAATAACTACACATTTTGTCATCATAATTTGACTTCATCTACAATCTAACAGTGGCGAGCCAAAAAAAAATCTTTAGGGCCCCAAAACAACACTGAAAGTACAACAAGATGTGCTGACATGAAAACATACAAAATAGGCTATTTGGATTAGGTGAGATGCCACCTGTATCCACTTGGAGAATGTGTGAGGATTCAAACGACCCCATAAGTGTAGAACTCACAATTATAAAGTAGTACGGAAAGATGTTCTGAACAAAAATGAACACGAGGATCCAACTGGAATAGGTGGGTGTCCACCAATATCCACCTAGATCAATCCTTCCCCTTTAGGAAGCAATGGTCTCCATTACATTGAGTTCCCCCATCATGTGAGGAAAATTCTACTAGATTTGGCCCCGAGTGAGCCACTTTCCTTGGTGTAGGAGTTTCCCTGCCTTGACAACCCGATAAATATGGATCTCCTACTGGTGAGTGCCCTTAACCTGTGTGTCCACTATATGAATAGTGGATGCTTGTTCCATGCAGTTAGGGTTCATCTTCGTTGGTGTGAGTTGTTCGAAAAATCTCATAGGTGTCCAATAATGGTGGAAAATATGGTCGAAGGAGGTCCACATTTAATACTGGATGTAGACCAAGGAAGGGTGGAGTGTTGAGCTCAAAATAATTGCTACCCACAACCTTGGTGATAGTGTAATGCTAATAACGAAGTGGTCTAAGATTCTGATGGGGCCCGATGAGATGCTCCTTCTGCAAATGTAACCAGACTTCGCGCCAACCTAAAATTGTTGTGGTACCCTGTGTTTATCATGGTGTTACTTATACTTAGCACTGGATTTCTGCAAAATATCCTAGACATGTTGGCAGATGTGCTTAATCCACTCAACTAATCTGGTGGATTTGTCAATTGCAGACTGATCAAGGGAAAAGTTTGTTTGTGTGGTGGCAATAGGAAGTGCAACATCAATGGTTCCCAAGGTTTGGAATCCCAGACCCACCTAAAATGGGCTATGGTTGGTGGAGCTATGGAGAGACCCGTTGTAATTTTGCTGGATAGATGGGAGACTCTCGTCCCATGTATGAGGATTCTTAGAATTGTACATGCACATGATGTGCGTAATCATCTGATTGACGACCTTGGTTTGGCCATCAATTTGGAGGTGGAATGAAGTTGGTTTTGTGAGCTTGGTGTCCAACAAAGACCATAGAATCGACCAAAAGGTGTTGAGGAACCTATTTTCTTGGTCAGAGATGATGGTCTGTGGTATTCCAAAGTGAACCCAAATGCATTTTAAGAAGATCTTGGCAATATCTATCGTTGTGGAATTCTTCTTACAGGTTGTGAGGATGACCATCTTCGAAAATCGATCAATGGCCACAAACACACAGTCATTTCAGTTCTTGGTTGACAACAAACCAGACATGAAATCCATGGATATGGATTCCCACAGTTTCTTGGGAATAGGAAGAGGGGTGTATAATCATTGCTTCTTGATGGTCGGCTTGGCAATGGAGCAAGCAGTGAAATATATGATATACTTGTTGATGTCTTGTCAAAGTTTTGGAAAATAAAAATGTTTCTGATGGAGAACCATAGTTTTCTCTACGCCAAAATGTCTCGCCACCCAGCTGTAGTGGGCTTACCAAATGATCTTTTCACGCTCGCTTATAGGAACACAGAGATGGCCCAGGTGGCATAAGAGTCTATCCTGAATTTGAAAGTCAGTGAAAATGGAGCCTGTCCCCAAGAGCTGATACCTGGTGGATAAGTATGGATCTTTCTAGTAGAGTTGGGGCCACTCTGATGTTTCATGTCCATAAGAATGGAGAACAATGGTAAGTGTAGCCATAGGAGGCCGATTGTGGAAGTCAATGACATGATTGGAGATACTTGTCTTATACTGATGTTGAGATGGAATTGTTGCAGGTAGGTGGACCACTTCTTATGGGGGTCGTTCTACAATTTTCCCTATGTTTGTATGAACTGCAGAAGCTTTTGATTAGTTTGTATGATCGTCTTTGTCCCCAGAATGTAATGTTTCCATTGATGATAGGATTGTACAATGGACTACATTTCCTTGTCATAGGTGGGGTATTTACAGATAGTATCGGTGAGTGTCTCACTATGGTATGCCACCAGATGCTTGTGTTGAGTAAAAACTACACCCACAGCATAGTCAGAGGCATCAGTCTCAATCTCGAATGGTTATTGTAGATTAGGCAAGGAGAGTACTGGGGTTGAGCACAAATGATGTTTTATATCTTAGAATTCTCATTGCTGCTCCTTCCCCCACATGAAATTGGTCCTACCACCGCCCTTGGTCACCTGGATGAGGGCCCAAGCAATATGGGAGAATCCCATCATGAACTTTCGGTAAAATATGGCAAGTCCTAAGAATCTCCAAAGCTCGGTTAGTGTGTTCGAGGCTGGCCAGTCACAAATGACTTGGATCTTAGATGGATCAACATGTATCCCATTCTCATCAACAATGTAGCCCAATTATTGGACCATGTTCATGACAAAAGATAATATTTCCAATTTGGCATAAAGGTTGTGTTGTCGTAGAGTGCTCAAAACCTGTTGAATATACCTCATGTGCTCCTCCCACATTCTGTTGAAGATGAGGATGTCATCAAAATATACTACCATAAAGGAGTTGGTGAAGGGTCTCAATACATCGTCCATCAACCTCATGAAAGTGGCTTATGCATTTGTTAAGCCAAAGGGCATGACTAGCCATTCGTAGAGACCTTCCTTAGACTTGAAGGTTGTCTTGGAGACATCTATTGGTTCGATGGGAACCTGGTGGTAGTTAGAATTCAGGTCAATCTTGTTGAAGAAATTGGCCACCTTGAGTTGGTCAAGAATTTCATCAATCCTAGGAATGGGATAATGGTTCCTAACTGTGATTTTGTTTAAGGCTCTGTAATCAATGCAGAGTCGCCAATTTATGTCCTTATTTTGCACCATTACAATCGAGCTTCCACAAGGGGAGGAGTTGGGTCTGATGTGCCCCTTTTGAAGAATCTCTTGGATCTAACATCTAATTTTTTCATTTTTCATCAGTGATCACCGATACACTAGTCCATTAGGTATAGGTGCACCAAGGGTAAGATCAATTGGATGTTTTACTTGGCAATGTGTCGTTACCCCTATAGGTGAGACAAATATGTCTTTGTATTCTTCCACGATCCTGTCCACTTTCTTCTGCTGCAAAGAGAGGTGTTGTGTAGAGGCCACAGATGTGGCGATGACCTTCTACTTTCTATGATCACGTATCACAAAGAAGACAAACTTCTCGATCTGTGAAATGACCTTACTGCATTTCTTAGAAGAGATTAAAGAAATAGCAATAGCCGATGCCACCTCTGGGATCCTATACAATTGTCTTCCCAAAGTAATAATAACATTGCGGGGTCTAGATTCATACACAACATGATGATTCCACAAATATGGTTGTCCTAAAAGAACATCACAAACTTCAAGGGGAGAAATATCACATAGTACCTCATCTTTCAAAGTCTTGATGTCATAGGACAGATGACACTATTGGCTGACACAAAGATCTCTTCCTTGACGAATCCAGCTGATGGTGTAGGGTTGCGGGTGTATTTTTATTGGTAGGTTTAGCTTCTTGATGACCTCTGCTGATTCTGACTACTTCTCTCAACAATGAAGTGAATCAAAGCCCCCTTGACCCACATCTGTGAGTGAAAGAGGTGTTCCCGTTCCTATAGTTATTTTGCTTCACTTGGCCTAACTTTTGTGGTAGCGACCATGGTACTGGGTTCAACAACGATAAGCCACTTTCCTCCTTCAGGATTTGACTCAGAATTAGAATCAACCTCTGACTCAGAAGCCTTTAGCTTGGGCATGAGGGACTGCTTGGAGTGTCATTCATCGATGTTGTGTCAAGAACTTTTATGGTACTCACACCATTTTCCCGTGTCCTTCTTTGTATTCTCATTTCCCTTATTGTGTTGTGGCTTGGAAAGATTGTACTGAGGGAGACCATTGTGAATTCATCCCCTATTGTGTGGGTTGGGGTTTCCTTTTCCCTGCTTTGACTATGAGGGGTTTGAATATCCAAACTCACATCGTTTCTGCTTAAATTCATGCTCGATCTTGACAATGTATCTATAAATTGTGCCCAATGAGGCAATGTCCAGGAACTCCATTTCTGTTTGAATGTATCTATGAAAACAACCACAGTATTTGAGCACCAGATAATGCTCAAAATATTTGATACCCAATTTGGTGTGGAGGGTATGGAAAATATTGGTGAAGTCCGCTACTGTCTGGTCCCTTTATTGACGTAAGGTGGTCCATGTGGTGTACCCATCCTTGTAGCTTCCAACAGGGAAGTACTATTCTTTAATGGCGTCTCAGAAGGAATCCCATGTAGGGGCAACCATAAAAATTGCATATTCCTCCACTTCCCTTTGCTCAGAGTAGGTATCTGGCCAGTCTTTAACATGGGGAATGGCCTTGAGGAGTGCAAAAGTGATCTTTTCCTGATCGAAAAATTGTGGACCAAAAATATCCTTCGAGCAGATTTAACCATTTATCTACAACATTCACATCTATCAGTCCTTCAAATAATCGAATATAAAAATTTACCTATACCTTGAAGGGGGTTTCATGGCCACCTAATGCAGATGCTTCTCCCATAGGAAACCGTCGAAGCATCTGCGTGAAGTTGTCCATCATTTTGTTCCTTTGTCACGTGAGGTCTTCCTCGAGAAATATTTTAATAGGATCTCCTTCTCCATCATCTTTCTTTTCGTATCCTATGGGATTTTGTCGGTCTTGGCATGGCCGATCTGGTAATGGATCGATTGGTTTGAGTCCCAACTTCTTGTACCCAGACCTTGTCGAGGACATGCACGAAGAAAAATAAATGAAGAGAAGACTGCTCTGATACCACTGATCCGGATTTAGTAGCGGAACAAACTGATTATAGACTGAATACCACAAACACATAGATAGGGGGAATAACACAAATATTCAGTCAACAATATCTTCTATTAAATAATGAAATACGCTAAAACTGTAAAACTACAAAACTGAAACTTGCTCGAATGGTGGTAGCTCTCTCATGAATTACAAAACCCTAGACATCCAAAAAACTAACCCTAGAAGGTGAAATTCCAAAATTCATCTGGGCCCTATGGGTAAGTTGGTGTAATTTGGTACCTCAACTTCCTAGGGTCATAACTTTTGCATACGACCTCTGTTTTAGGTGCATGATAGCCCGTTGGAAAGGTATTTCAAATAACTACACATTATGTCATCATACTTTGACTCTGTTTACAATATGACTATGGTGATAAAAAAAAAACAATGTTTAGGGCCCCAAAACAACCCTGAAAGTACAACAAGATGTGTTGACATGAAAACATACAAAATAGGCCAGTTGGATTAGGTGAGAGGCCACCCATATCCACCTGGAGAATGTGTGAGGCTTCAAACAGCCTCAAAAGTGTAGAACTCACAATTATAAAGAAGTACAGAGAGACATGTTGAACACAAACGGACACGAGGAGCCAATTGGAATAGGTGGGTGGCCACCAATATCCACCTGGATCACTCAGTGCTACAAATAGATTTATTTCTAGTGTAGCACTAAAAATAATTAAGGTAAAGGCATTCAAACATGACGAGTTTGAAATTCCTAGTGTCCTAGTGCCCACTATGAGTTCCTAGTGTCCACATCTAGTTTGGAATGCAATTTTTTGTACGTATTCCACTTTGATTCTAATCTGGTGATATCCTGATAACAAATCTATCTTAGAGAAAATATTATCTCCTCTAGATTTATCAAACAAGTCATCAATGCGAGGAAAATGATACTTTTTTTTAATACTCATCTTGTTAAGTTGTTTGTAGTCAATACATAACAAAAAACTTGCATCCTTCTTTTTGAAAAACAAAATTGTTACTCCCCACGGATACACACTAGGTTTGATTTACTATTTATCTAATCTTTCTTGAAGATGCATCTTAATTTCTGTCAATTCTTGACTACACATTTTGTAAGGGGCCTTAGACAGTGGTGCAACTTTGGGTACTAAGTCTATGGTCAAATTTATGTCTAATCTAGAAGATAATCCTCAAATTTCCTTTGGAAACATATCCTGAAACTCTTTCAGTATTGGATACTTAGATAACAAATTTTCATTCATTTCTTCAATATTTTCAGATATGTAAATGACATAAATCTCATAGCCTTTCCTTGCATTCCTTTTTTGTTGTAAAGAGATTTTCCTTACCAACACTCCTTGTGGTATTTCTATCACTGTTATGTTGTTTCCAAAATTATCTATATAGTTAAAAGTATTGTCACAATGGTTTACAAGAGATGAATGTTTCTCTAACCAATACATGCCTATGATTAGATCATAATATCCTAATGGTAAATATTTATGTCTAATGTAGTATCCATTCCATCCATGTTCAATGTACAATATTTTACCATCTCAACAAATTTGCTTTTTGTTCATGTAGCTCACTGAACTAGTCAAAATTTCTTATGTTTAACTTTTTTTCAATTTAGAGTTTTCTACCAATGTAGGTGAAATATAACTTAGACAATGTTACAATAATTCTCACCCATGCATACACAATAATTGTGGCCCTTGTAAATATGGGTGATGACTATAAAGGTAACTCCTAGATTATTGTGGTTAATGGTTATCACACTTGTTTCAACCATAACTAATAATACACCAAATTTAGAGATGGGATTCGTAACCCACTCACCTAAGTTACAATTTATGTACTTTTGAATGAATGCATTATTATATGCATGTTATACAGTACTGGATGATCAATTCTCCTACTCCTCCCTTGATAAAAATTAAACCTACCCTAACACATGGACTTGCGTCTCCACGATTATCAAAACAAAATTTATAGGTTTATAAATGTCACTTGTGTACACATACATCACATCGTGAATTTATTATCTTCAATAAAAATTTGTCATAAATGGTTATTAACCATGATTAAAACTATTGTATATTAATGGACATCCCAAATGGAAAAGTGCATGTGAGCCACGTCTTAGGGTTATTTAGGTTGATCTGAGGAAAACCAACCTCAGATCAACCTAATTTAGAGTGGAAAATGAATCTATCACTAGTTTAGAGTACCAAAACCATACGGATGGGAAGCATTACATCCATATTCTCTACTCAACCCAATCTTATGGTTTCATTACCTTTTTCATTTCTAGAACCACCTAGAACCTGAGCTATGGAAATGTCAAGGCGATACAGGTGATAACTCTTTTGATTAAATCATTGTAGAATTTAGTATCTACACTGGCTTCTTTTGGAATCTCTTTATTTCAAATACTAACTTCATTTTATGTGGCTTACATGCAGGGATTATGCAGGCTTGTAACTCTCAGCCTTCCCTAAAATGGAATTCTTGCTATCCTTTGACATCATTCGAACTATTGTTTATCCATAGTCAAATATTACTTGACATCAAGGTAAGATATTACTTGTTTATTGTTCAAACTATTGTTTATCCATAGTCAAAAGTTGTTTGACTATGGCCATTGGTAACCAGGTATCACGACTTACACTTCGCTAAATACCCAAATGCATCTTTCATAGATGAAAGGTTATCTGGAAGGAAACGATGCTCATAGCATTAGTGAATATTAATACAAAGATACATTCCCTTCATCGTATTGCAGAGGTTAGGTAGCAATATATTTCCCTCTTCCAAAAATATACGATCTCACATATGAGCCAAGGTTGTTTGAGAGCATACCATATTCAAGCATACCATATTTTTCTATATATATCTCATAAAATTCCAATATCTCTTTTATAAACAAACAATATTTCCTATGTCTTTAACACAAATCATTTTTCTCTTTTTAATAAATAATGTTTCTTTCAAATATCATATACATATATGTGTTTTTCTTCTCTTTCTATTTACTTTGTATTTTAATGACAATATTCTACATGGTTTGTTACTAAAAAGGATTCTATGAGTTCTCAATCAAGATCATTTTTATTTTTATTTTGATAAATAAATATTCTTACTTCAAAGTAATATATAAATATACATATGTTTTTTTTCTAACTTCTATAATAAATAATAAACTTTCATAGAGATATTAACAAATGTAGTCACCTCTATGTTTTTCTTGTTCTTTCTCACTGTAATATTTATACAAAGTATTATTTTTCAAAACATAAGACATATTATTGGAATTTTAGTGTTTATTACTAGCAACTGTTCAACTAATAAATACTTCAGAAATGTATCTTTGGTTATAATCACAATTGTAACTTTTGTAGTTATTTCCTACTCTAATAGTTGTCATTCATTAGTAAAAGAAATAAAAGATGTGAAACTTATTTGAGCATGCTTCAATATTTGAGAAACAAATTGATTATAGAACTAGTCCTCCCAACCATAGACATGAACATCCAAAGTTATTTTTCCTTGTCACCCCCAAGCCTAAATAATCATTACATAGAGACTGGAAGTGTATAATTTTTTCCATGTTTTTGAAAGTTTACTTATTTATAGAACCATCAAACTCAATTCAAAATTACTAAGAAACATCCTGCCTCATAACATACTTGTATATAATAGCTTTCCTAAGAATTTTCATGTTGGACTAATCCCTTTCCCTCGAGAATCTTCTTGGCCTACATTTTTGCTAACTTGTTCCCTCACATCCCACACCTTTGGGAGTATGGTTTTGTTGATGGCCATAATTGACCATCTTCAACATTAAGG
>JASDQU010373931.1:62862-74516 GCA_032191745.1 Picea mariana | reverse complement strand
TATATTTATTTTCCATTAATGAAATTCCAATTTATATGTTATGTATAATTTACAACTATTTAGTATTTGTATGTTAAGTATGTTGAAATGTTAGCCAATATTGAGAGGGGGGGTGAATCAATATTGCTTATTTTTCACTATTTTTAATAATAATTAATTATTAAACTTAACCATTTATCAACAAGAATGTATTGAAAACATAAATTAAATATAACAATTACAAAAAGTACAAGTTACAATGTGTATGAGACATCGTCCCCGAGGTGTAGGACAGTCGGTGACAGAGTGTGTTGTTAAGCCACTCTGTGTTGAAAAGTCACTGGTTCGAAACCTGCGGGGACAAAAAATCCAACCATGTTAAGGGTTGGTGTGGCTCAGGCCGGGTGCGATCCCCGGGTGATTTTGATGGCTTAGATGCCCCTGAGTCGCGGTTTCTCAAGCCACAGGTTAATCCCGATGCCAACAGGTTCGGCCACATTAACAAACAAAAAAAAAATATGTATGAGACAGTAATATCTCTCTTTTGAGCACCAACTCAAAGAGACACCAATCCATTGTTTTAGAGAACCAACTCTAGGAAGCACCAACTCCTTGTTTTCAAGCAACAATTTGAGGAATCATCTTCTCCCTTGCTTTCAAGAACCAATTTGAGGAAGCACCAAATCCCTTGTTTCGGGCTTCAACCTGTAGAGGACTCCAATCCTCCCTTTCTCCTCCCTACCACCCTCACTTCATGTGAATGTTTCACGTTCTTCCTTGGACTCTGTCTGTGTTTGCTATTTTGAATTAGACCACAAAGACCCTTTCTTTCCACCATAGTTTCTAGTTTATATAGTATTTAAATAGGTACGAATTTGAACCATTGTGTCTTTTAATAATGAACCATTACACCTCTTCATTTAATCAACATTAATGGTGACATTTATGTTTTATTAATATTTGATTTTAATTTTAAAAGACTTCAAATCCCTTCTAAGTCGTTTTATCATTGTATTCCTTCATAGATTGTTTTCTTGTATCTGGATTCGAATTCTATAGATAGGTGCTTCCTTCAATCCACTTTCCTTGTGACCATGGACTCAAAAACATGATCTTATCCACTCTAAGTGTTGTTCCTTTAGTGATTTTTCTTTCCTCCCTTATTCTTCTATATAGGACCTTATTCAAATGTTTGTGGGATTATTTACTTCTAGGCCCTTGGTGCCTCTAATCAACTCATTTACCTTATCATGAGATCGGTGTTGGAACCAAGTCCTTCAGACTTCGGCCTTTAGGTTATCTGACCGATTCAAATTTCTTTACGTCTGGAGGGTCAGCGTCGAATGACCACCCTTTTCACCATGTTTCCCATCGATCGAATGGTCTATAAATATCACGAAGGATATTAGATAATGAAGGATCTTAGATCAACGATCTCCGAGGTTTCATTACTCCGGGACTCCGGGATATTACATCTCTAATGTTGTTCAACTCCCCTGGAGTTATACCTACCAAAATGCTTACACTATCCTTCCACTACTTAATCTAACGGCTCTCATTAATCTCGAATTATTCCCTTTATCTAACAGTTGGTGGGATTTCGGGGCTTTGGCACATCGTAGCTTCGTATCTATGCCTTATCTTGGCATTTAATTAAATTGACAGTTCATATATAATCAAGTGTTGATTGGATGGCCCTAGTTTATCTGGGCTCTTTAGACAGATCTATGGTTTGGATTTAATCAATCGTTGAGTGGACGGTTCTTATTTATTTCAAACACTTAGAATTATTTTGTGTGATGGGTTCAGGGACTCTCAGAATCACGGACTCACATGTCTTCTCATGTGTCATCAAAATTCACGCCCAACTTCCACAGCCTCCAAGATGAACCTATACTTAGAAAAACATTTAAGTGGTTTTTCTTGGGTTCATGGACTCTCAAACTTGCATAATCATATCTATTCTCGGATGTCATCAAAATGCACAGCCAACTTCCATTGACTCCATAATGAACCATACTTAGAAATTTTTAAGTGATATTAATAGAGTATGACACTTATCCATTTTTTTGGTTGCTCAGCGGACTCGCGGAAAAGAGATTTGAGTCGTCTGATCGTGATTTTATTTTGATCCAGCGATCAACATTGTTCTTCGTTCTTTACTGTCGATTCCTGCAACTAGTATAGTCGGATCTGAATGATAAATCTATATTAGCCCTTGTTGACATCAATGACAACATAACACAGTGTCCAACATTCTCCCCCTCTGGAATTGATGGAAACAAAGTAAAAACTCTTTATCTTAACTAAGTTTTACTGTGTATTCTTCCCCTTTGACAATAATGAAAAAACGGGCATTTCTATGCTCCCCCTGAGATTATACTCCCCTTGTCCATGTACTATGTTAGCACATAGGATGTGTAGGGGTCAAAACATATTTGGATTTGTTTTGTTTTGAGTCATAGGGTTTTTAAATTTTAGGCTTTAGGTTATATCTCATGTCATAAATCAAATTTTGATTTTTCCAAAAGCATAGTATTGTTTTTAGTCTTGGTTTAGAGCCAAGGTGTCATGCTATTATTTATCATCATGAAGGAAATAAGGGTCATCATGGGTCTCAAACCTGGTCTTAAAATCATCATCATCATATGTCTTGTCTCAAGGGTCTGTACACAAAATTCCATTATGTCATTTTCCAATCGTTTAAAGGTAAATTCGAAGGTCAAATTTACTTGATGCCAACTCACCTAAAAGTTCACAGCGTACCAGGGATAATGGTCCAAGTCATGAGGGATCCCACACTAGAGATAATACCCTACACTATCAAGAATGAAATCAACTATAGTTTCAATGATTAAATTGAACAATTCACCTGGGTCTACAGTCATGCTCAATCTTGTATTTGGTTTAGAGGAAGTAATCCTCATCTCTCTTATCTTCATCCTTTTGAGGTGGGCCTGGATCAATTTCAGCAGTGGAAGCATATTGTCTTCCTTTCTTCTTGGTCGAACAATTTCTTGCATAGTGTCCATATTTGTCACATCTGAAGCACTGGATCTCTGTTAAATCTCTTCTCTGATCATAACTTTAAGTTGATGGATTGTTCTCATCTCTGAATGTTTTTTTGAAGTTTATTTTGAATCTTCCTCCTTTCTTTGTATGAAGTGAAAGAGAATATTTGTCATCAGGGGAGTCTTCCACTCCTATATTTCTAAATCTAAGTTCTTCTTGGGTACAGTCTGTCCATAGACGATCAAAAGTGGGTAGTTTTTCCCTTCCACTGATACTTTGAATAAATGGTTCCCAGTGTTTTGGAAGATTGTTGAGAGTGGACAAAACAATTTCTTTGTCAGATATGACTTCTCCAATGGAACCTAGTTGATCTCTGATCTCTGACATCTTCATAAAGAAGGTAGCAATTGTATCACCTTTTGTCATCTTGATACTTTGAAGTTGGCCCTTTAAGGTAAGGGCTCTGATGGTGTTGTCACTCTCAAACATATTCTTCAATTCTTCATACATTTCATAAGTTGTCTTCAGGTTGGCAATACAAGGTAAGATATGATCTCTTATTGAGTAGATGATTATTTTCCTTGCCTTGACGTCATCTTCCTTTCTTATTTCCTTTTCTTCATTAGTAGTTGTCTCTGGTAAAATCTTTTGTATCACACTCAAAAGTTCATCCTCTTCAAGGGTGATCTGAAATCTTTACTTCCAGGAGTTGAAGTTGCTTGATCCATCAAGCCTATCTTCCACCAAGGTTTTGTTCTTCATATTTTCAGATTTCTTCATAAACCCTAGTCAACTGGGCTAGAAAACCTAATGGCTAGGCTAGACTAGCAACCTTAGGTTTTGTTGGGCTTATGACTACCAAAAATAAGCCTTAATAATGTTACTAGAATACCGTTGAGATGAAACTCTCCTTCAATGAGATGCAGGAACTCTAAAACCAAAATTTTGCAGAAAATTGCCAAACCCTAGAAACCCTAGGGTCAAAAATTCAAAATGCTCGGAATTTCACTCTGAGAGTCTTTGGAGGTGCGTTGGAGAAGGTCATACTCTCCTATGCCAAAATTAGCCTCAACTTCCAAGTATTATATGTTGAAACACCTCAGAGAAGGAGGTTCGTATGGAATTGTAGAAAACCCTAGAGGTCGTACGGAACTGCAGAAGAGAGGGACAACTAGCTTTAAATGCTTGTGCAAGGGTTCTTCAAGACCTATGCTCTAATACCATGTTGATTTTTCATTAATATAGGCTCAAGCATGAAGTTCATTCCAATTTTAGCATTTTACTTGAACCATAGACAATTGCAGTTTCACCATTAACAATGTGTTGCAGCAACCAAGATCACAAGAACAAATACCATGCACAAGTACACAAGAAGTATCTTGGGAAAACCTTCTCAACAAGGAAAGAAAACCCAACCAATCCTTTGCTATATTCTTCAAGAGAAATACCTCCCACACCATAAACCTAGCACACAAAAGGGTGCTCACAAACCCTAGAAGACTAGCGCCCAAGAGAGGTGTGCACTTCAGTCCAAGAACAAGTACTTGCTGAAATTTCCAAACTCACTCTTGTGTTATAATTCCTCAATGGGGAATTTTCCTTTATTTATATTAGACTGGACATATCAAAAGTAGTGTCTATTGGCACAACAGGGTCAACCTCAATAACTCACAATATAATTAATAATTACCATATTAATTATCTTTTACATTAATTATCTTTCACTTTATGGTGGGGCCGACATGTACCCTTTACATCACAAATAGGGTTACAAGTTGTTGGGTATATGTTATGTTCTTTGCATGTGTGTGTGTGGGCACGTCAGGTTTGACAACTGCGTCTGACGATCCCTCTAGTAGTGGGATTTGTTTCGTGTGCACCAGGTGCTTCCTAGGGGGATCCCAGGGGGGGGGCCAGGTATTCCCCCCCTAGTTACACGTAGTGTTTGGCACCGGGTGATATTCCAAGGCTGACAGGGTTCGGGGCAGCACCCGAAAAAAAAAATTTGGGTGGTTTTTTCTATTTTTAGCGGATTTTTCTATTTTTAGCGGTTTTCTAAACTAATTCCAGATTAAGGGATTAGGGTTTTGGCATCTACGGAATACCTAAAATCATTGTATATATTGTCTGGTGAATGGTCAAATTCGAGATAATGAAAATAAGAAAGGTTTTCCCCAGTTGAGGGTTTCCAGTATAAATCTCTGTGTACTATGTGTATGAGCCATTAATTAATTTCTATTTTGCTTAAGAATCTATATGCATTGCTTTACTTCACAGGTTTAAAACTTACATGTGGTATCAGAGCTCATTTTTGGCTTAAGAGGGATGCCTTTGTTGCTGAGGGTTTGGCTCGGTCTTGATAGATCAATTTTATCTTGGGTCTGTGATAAGCTTGGGTTTAGTGGCAGCTTTTGTAGTGGAGATTCGAGTGTAGAAAGAGGAATGGAAAGCTCTTCTAGAATCGAGATAGAGAAGTTCAAGGGTAAAAACTTTGAGCTATGGAAGCTCAAGATGGAGGACCTTCTTATAGACAAAGAAAAATGGATCGACGTGGATCTTGGTACACAGCCTACTAGTATGAAACCTACTGGCACACAGTCGACTAGTACACAACCTACTAGTACACAAACTACTAGTACACCACCTACTGGTATGTCAAAGGAAGATTGGGAGAAGTTGGACAGAAGAGAAAGGAGTAATATTCGACTCTGTCTGGTAGATTCGATGTTGTTGAATGTCTCGTGAGAATCTATAGCCAAGAAACTATGGGATAAGTTAGGGAATTTGTATCAATCAAAGTCCTTGGTAAACAATTTGTTTCTTCGAAAGAAGCTATATCATCTTAGGATGGAAGATGGAGATTCTGTGAAAGAACATCTAAATCCCTTTAATACTTTGGTAAGTCAACTTGTCTCTGTCAATATTATGATTGTAGAAGAAGATAAGTGTATTACTTTGCTATGTTCTTTGCTAAACTCTTGGGATAATCTGGTTGTAGCAATTGGTAGTACCACTCAATCTACATTGAAGTATGAGGATGTAGTTGCATCCTTGTTATCTGAAGAGATGAGGTGGAAAAACATGGATGGTCATAGCACAAATTCTTTATTTGTAAGAGGGCGTACCCAAGACAGGAATCCCGGTAAGTCTTCGGGGGGGAGACCTAAATATACAAGTATATCTAAGTCTCCAGGAAAATATTTGAGGAAATGTTGGAAGTGTGGTAAAACAGGGCATTATAAGAAAGATTGCAAGTCTAAGAAGGTTGATAAACCAAAGGGATATGATAGTACCTCTTCCCCAGAGGTGAAAACCTCCATTGAAGAAGAAGGTGATGTTTAACTGGCATCTATAGGTACACATGCAGACCGTGATGTATGGTTGATCGACTCGGGTGCATCATACCATATGACTCCTCACAGGGAGTGGTTCTCTGAATATGAAAAATACGATGGTGGTGATGTATTCCTAGGAGATGACTCGACAGCCAAAATCTTGGGACGTGGAAGGGTTAAGTTGCTGCTAAAATATGGAAGGATTAGAACTCTCCTTGGGGTTCTGCACATTCCAAAACTAGCCAAGAGCCTAATATATGTATGCAAGTTGGATGATGCAGGAGTGGATATTGTATTTGTAAAGGGCACTTGCAAGATGGTACGAGGAGAAATGGTGTTGATGAGGGGAGTTCGGTGTGGAACTCTGTAAAGTTGTTGGGAAACACTTATACTAATGGGTGTAACATTTATGTTGTCCTTGAGCAGACAAATAAAGAAGACAAGACTAATACCGTCCCTGAAAAGAAGACCATGTTGTGGCATCAAAGAATGCAGCATATTGGAGAAAAGGGCCTTCGAACACTACATGGTAAAGGCATGGTTGAAGGTATTTCTAATTTCACTCTGGATTTTGATTTCTGTGAACATTGTATATATGGTAAACAGAATCGAGTAGGATTCCCATCAGGTGTTACAAGAGAAAAGGGGATCTTAGAATTGATACACAGTGATGTGTTTGGACCTGTGCTTGTTCCATCACTAGGTAAGTCTGTGTATTATGTTTCATTCATAGATGATTTCTCAAGGTACACATGGATTTATTTTCTTAGAAAGAAATATGAGGTATTTGATAAATTTAAAGAGTTTAAGGCTCTGGTAGAAAATCAGACAGAGAAGAAAATAACGATATTGAGAACAGATAATGGTGGAGAATTCTGCGAAAATGAATTCGAAGAATTCTATAAGAAGTGTGGTATAGAAAGGCAGAAGACTACTCCATACACTCCTTAGCAGAATGGAGTTGCAGAAAGGATGAACAACACACTGATGGAAAAATAAAGGAGCATGCTCAGCGGTGTCGGGTTAGGACAGGAATTCTGGGCAGAGGCAGTGGGTACAGCATGTTACCTAGTCAATCGATCACCTTCATCAGCATTGGATGACAAAACTCCACACGAGGTATGGACTGAAAAGAAACCCTCTCTTCAACATCTTAGAGTGTTTGGTTGTGATGCTTATGTACATGTTCCAAAGGAAAATAGGAGTAAGATGGATAAAAAAACTAAAAAGTGTATCTTTATTGGAGAAGTCCCAGGGAAGTTATCGGGATATTAGAGTCATCGGGGTTTCAAAAGGTAAGAGAACTGAGACCTTTCGAGTCTCGAAATACTGACGGAGATCCTAGCCGTTGATATTGGTGGGACACATGGTGAGAGATCCCACAGAGTTGGGGATCGAGAAACTGGAAGTCCCGCGCACATGACAACGAGAATCACGATATCCCGATACGTGATTTCCCGATGGAGTTAAGAACCGTAGTGGGAGATAGGTGTCGGAAGGCGCATTGGCATGTCGCAAACTCGGAGGGTCGTGAGTTGGAGTTGCAAAGGTTTGCGTCCAGGGTCACGAGATCGCGAGAAGCGATACCTCAGCAACCGCCGGTGAGCGTGTGGGACCACAAGAGCTAGTGGAATACAGGTGGTAGGATTTCGCGGCACGGAACGGATCATTGACAGGTTAGCGGCCATGAGCTATCGGGTTTCGGGGAATTGCAAGCCTGGAGGATGCGTGCTCGTCGACATCGCGAACCGCGAAACCCCGACGGAGAGTATGGTCGAGGGCATGTGGTAGCAGTCACTTGGACCATGGTCTAACCAGGAGGAGCTAAGGACACAAGAGGGCTCATTGGGAAATTGGAAGTTGAAGGCCCGATAGGAGGGTAGGGCCACGGTCGTGGAGGCGTGGTCATATGCATCAGGAGTTAAGCTCAGGAGGGCTCGCGTGTGAAAGGATCTCATCGCAAATCGGGGATTGGGGAGGTAAGGAATTCTAGACAGCAAGAAC
Source organism: Picea mariana (assembly GCA_032191745.1). NCBI lineage: Eukaryota > Viridiplantae > Streptophyta > Pinopsida > Pinales > Pinaceae > Picea > Picea mariana. The sequence goes on along the minus strand of JASDQU010373931.1, from coordinate 66,186 downwards.
CGTGAAACCCTGAACCCTGATACAGAGTCGGGGATGGATACAATTAGGTGTTGAAGGCCGTGAAGGGATTGGAAAGGACCTGTGGATCGAGTTGTTGCAGCAGTGATTCCCGAGGGAAACCAAGGAACCACTTCGGCTCAAAAGAGGGGATTTAGAACAATCCCGAAAGCAGGAAGACATGGTGAGATCTCAGGTACCGATTTAATGCGGGCTAAATCCTAGTACCGGCCGAAGATTAATGGAGAAAAGAAAAGATGGCTCAGATCTCACATCACTCATTTATTGTAGAGTATGGAGATCTCGGCTGAAAGTCTACCCGGGAGGGTCCCCTGTACCGGTTCTCTTCAGGAAGGCCATGCTGAGTCTTCAACTCGCCAAAGGAACCTGCACATGCCAAGTCAACATTCAAAGGGATTAGCTACCCCCTGGCGTGAGCCATGCTGAATTAAAGAGGCGTATGACAAGGGAACAGAGGACAGATCTGACTGAGGGGACGCCATCCATTGAAATTCCCAAGACGCCCCTTCCAGGCGAAAGGAAAGAAAGAGTATATGTAGGCATTTTTGCCATTTTGTAAAGCATCAATGGTAGAGCAGAGCTCCCGAATGTAATAGTTTAACAGATATTCTAGTTTGTTGGATATGCATCTGAATATGAGATATCTTGTTATATGACAGACAGTTTTCCTTTTTTATCTATGTTGTCATCTATACCAGAGGGTTCATGATCGAATGCTTTGCATGAATTAGCACGGTTGTGTTATGACAAATGATTTGTTGTTGCATTACTGTCTTCGCTGGTTTCCTACATTTGGGTGTAAGAAGATCTTGCCTTCGGATGTTTTCTCTCACAGTCTGTTAGAAACCTGCTGTTTATGACAGACCTTCGCTTTCCTCTTATATTTTCCTCCACCTGATCACCCTTTACTACAATTCACTGTCTAGAGTTTATAAATACCTCACTCGCTTATGTATATCTAGCCTAGTTTGGAGTTGGAATGATATCGTTTTGAGTTGGTTTCCATTTGTTCACCCCATCTATAAACAAACCGTGACATAAGACTGATGGGCGTCGGGCTCTGCTCCTGATAGCAATCCAGGAGTGACTTCTGTCGCCAACATTTCTGGTGCCGTTGCTGGGGACGAAATTGAAAATTTTCCCTGGGCAGAGCGACAATGATCAGTTGATTCTGAAGGTGCATCAGATATCAGAATTATCAAGATTGTTGTTGTGCACCTGGTGAATCCATTGTGACGATTCCGCTAGGGAGAACCTGCTCTGTCAATTGTGGCTTTCAAAGTCAGACACACACAGTCTCATCCACTGCTGCCTCTAGCTATGCCTGAAACAGATCCGGAGGTGGTGCTCAGAAAGGGAAAGGCCCCTGAAGAAGAAGCTCCTACCGCTAAACCAGGTAATCCGCCCTCTCCTTTCGTAAGAAATCCGTTTTCTCCTCCTCAGATTCTTGACCGGCCTGTTTCTACAGTTTCCCGTTTCATTAATTTTGGGAGTGTTCCTGTTGAGTTTTCCTCCCCTGGTCTAGTACCGGAGTGACGAGACCTTTTCACTCCCATCTCCCCTGAAAGTGCACCTTGGCGTTGGGCCGAGACCATAGAAGATCTCCCCGCTCCTATCTTTACTACTCCTGCACAAGGAAGAGCACCTGCTGACTTAAGCTCGTTAGCTTCCTCCTTGAATCTTCTCTTGTTTCCCACTCCGCTTCGGGACTCATTCCCAGTAGCCCCTTTGCGAACTCCTTCTCCTCAAAATTCTCCTCTACCTAATATTCCTATGGTCGGTGTTAATCCCCCTATGACTAGGATGGAGGCTATTATAGCCGCTAGGTATGCCCCCCTTGTGTTACCTCATCCCCTCAATGCTCTTCCGGCAGATGGTTACCTCAAGCAGCTGCCTAAGTTTACAGGAGAAGGGGACATAACTGCAGAAGAACACCTAGAAGCCTTTTACAGTTTCACAGATGATAATGTCATCATGCATGCAGACGTATGGATGAGGATCTTTGTCCATAGTCTCCAAGGAGAGGCTAGAAAGTGGTTTAAGGCCTTGCCTCCTGGATCTATTGATGGGATCGAAGCACTAGACAATACCTTTTTGAGACAATGGGGAGATAAAAAGGATTTCATGTATTACATGACGGAGTTTGGGTCGTTGAAAAGAAAGGAAGGAGAGTCTGTCTCCGACTTCTCCAAGATATTTAATAAAATGTACAACAGAATCCCCGCTGAGATAAAACCCTCCGAAGCTTCTGCAAAGATCACTTACTCCAGTGCCTTTGATCCTGAATTCTGCCTACTGCTGAGGGAGAGAAGAGTTGCTACGCTGGCCCTCATGCAGGATGCGATCGTCGAGGTGGAATCTAACATATTGGTTGTCAACCGACTTAGGAATGCAGGTGATAGAAGTACATCCAAGAGCAGGCCTGAAGCTCCCTCATCCAGTTCCTCTCCCCTGCCCCATCAGATAGATTTGACAGCTAAAACATTAAAATCAATTGCTGCCAAGGTAGAAAGGTTGGAATTAGAAGGGAGGCCCATGTACAGAAATCCCCAGAACACTGATAATAGAGGTTTCAGACGGCCGGTTAACAATATGCCTCAGGATTTCCCGAGGGAACAAAGGGGAAAAGACAGAGAATATCAAAGGGTTCAAACCCCCTTCCAAAACAACTTAGTTGATCATGAGGAAAGAGAGGAGATAGACGAGTTTGGCCCCGAAATTCACAGTGTTGAGGAAGCTCCTCCTTTTCCCCATTTGACTCAGTCTGCATATGAAAAATCCCTGATGAACATTCAAATCCATGAGCTAGGTAAAGGAGAAAGGGCCGGCCACACCTCTAAGAGATATAATCTCCAGTCAAAAAGGAAAGAAGAAGAATTTGACAGCTCAGACCAGCCCCTCGTAGCAGAAAGACCTACTAAAGTTGCAGCAGCCGCTACTAAAGAAAAAAGAGCTCAGAGTGCTTTGCCAGCAGCCAAAGAACCCATCACCGAGGTAAGGGAATCTCCTAAGCCAATTCCATCCTTTAATTTCGAACATGAAATTCAAAAAATCAGGATTCCCGTCCCCCTCTCAGAGTTAGTAAAAAATGAAGATTTTAAAAGATCCCTCCCCAAGCTGCTACAATCTGAGTCTCCCCAGTCTCCCTCTGACTCAGTAAACCTTCAAGATGAAAAACCAGTTGTAGTCTTAGGCCCCATGGTAGAAGACAGAGATGACTCATCCCCCCCTTTCTACACATCCCTGAACATACATGATAAAGTACTGCATAACTGCCTCATGGATTCAGGAGCCTCTCATAACCTT
>JASDQU010373931.1:3587-17687 GCA_032191745.1 Picea mariana | reverse complement strand
TTACATCTTTGAGTTCTCCCATGACTTTGACCTGGGTTATGTCTAGTTGTATTACATGTTTATCGCTTTTGAGAGGAATGACATTTAATTTTTTTCAAATAGACAAGGGCATAACATTGGAAGATGCTCCTGAATCAACCAGACAATTGTGGAGGTTCCTGTTGAAAACTTCAAACGTTAAAAGGAACGGTGGGACAAAAGGTTTTCCCTTCTTATCTTCCGAGCAAGCGTTTACAGTTGGTTTATTTACTAGATCTATGGGAGTTAGATTTATTTCATAATCATTGCTCGTTGCAGGGTTTTTTTTTTATCTCAAAGCTTGTAGGAATAAGTATTTTTCTTCAGGGATTCTACATATGTCCATAACTGATATATTAGCCTTCAACTTCTTCAAATCTTCAACTACGTTGTAATCCAGTTTGGGCGATTCTCGGGTATGGATGTTTATAGGGTTCTTACGGGAAGAAAAAGGTGCTTTCGGGTGATCAGGAGTGGATCTTCCCCCCAACGTTTGGGTAGTAGTAAGGTCGTTTGAGACAGGTTGACCTTTACTTCGCGTTTGCATCACCGAGACCTCTGTGCATGGTTATTGAGACTCAAATAAGTTGTCGGAAGGCATGATTAGGTCAAGATCCCATATCAGCATGGTTGTATCTTCTGGTGGATCAATCTCTTCCTGATCAGCAACATTCATAACTGAACCTCTTGGTTGTTCGGTCAGGGAGACTTCGTCTAGAAACTGATTGGCCATCAAATTCATGGCATGCACCCATTGAGGGCAGCCTCTTTCAGAGTAGTTTTCTTGGTGATAAGTACAGAAAGAATCAGATGCTACATTTTCCAAATTGATATTTAAGTTAGTTGGGGGAGGTTCAATTGCTTTGAACGGCGGGTTCCTTTTAAAGAAAGTCTTATAGGGCCTTTGGCCTTAGTTTCCCTCCTCGACACTTATTTTCATGTCTATTATTTCGTTGGATAACTTCTTAACCATGCGTTGTAGGTCCTCTATGTCCCCACTTCCATTTTCAGGAGCTTGTTCTGCTTGTTTCCCTGGGGGTCTAGTGAGAAATAGCCCTCTCCAGGGAGGGGGTCGAGCTTCTTTCTTGACTAAGGAGACCTGAATCCCTTTGCATCCTTTCATTTGGAATTCAATCATTTTGGATTCTTCAAAATTCTTAGCTAGGGTTAGTTTGGCAGCCCTCTTCACAAACATGGAAATAGAAGCTGGGAGGGCATTAACATATACTTCGATTTGCAATTCCTGAGTAGGTTTAGCTTTGGGATGGAATTTTTTTAAGATGGTGGTGAATCTTTGATTAAATTTTTTGACCCTTTCCTTCGAACTCATGGTGGTGGAAAATAAATCAACCATCAGATCTCTCATAGTAGTCTCCTATGCAAATTTATCTAAAAAATCCTTCTAGAACTTTGTCCAGCTAGTTATAGATCCTACAGGAAGATTAAAATACCACGTGGAAGTTGAATTCTCAAACGTATAGGGGAATATCCTGCATACTACGTCTTCATGTTGGACATTCATAAGTCTGATCGCTAGTATGAATTTCTTGATATGATCTTCAGGAAATCTTGAAGTCTCGAGGTCGAACTTAGGGAGTAACTTCTCAGGATGTCGGGGAATATTATGTACTCATCCTAAGATGGCCAAAGCGTCTCTAGCCAACCAAGGTTGTTTGTTCTCAGGTGGGTTCCCCCTTTCTCCATCGTGGTCGTTGTTGTCTTCCATATATTAGGATCCCGAGTTAAATTCTTCTTCTTCCAAAAAATCGCATGGCTCAAAGACGTCGTCGGATGGCATTTTGGGGATTAGATTAAGAGGGTGTTCAATTTCAGTGATTGTGAAATCTATTAGGTCTTCTACTATGTGCAAAAAAACCTGGTCAGGGTTGTCGACCATTGGTCTGCTTATTTTTTGTCTTCGAGCTAAGGGAAACGCACTGATCTGTCGGGCGTATGCTCTTGTCATTCTTATTAATTAATTTAATTCCTCGTGAGGAAGAGCATAAGGTATATCAGGGAACAAGCGTTATTCCTCAAGATGGGGTGAGTCACTCATTTCAGGAGTACTCAATGTGTGTGGGTTGTCTTGGGTATGACTAGCCATGCATGTGGGTTGTTTTGAATCTACAGGTTGTCTGAAATATTATATGGAATATGTATTCAGCCATTCATTCTTCAGGTCCTCCTTCTAGAGCCAATTTTGTTGATGGGTCCTAAATCCCTTTAGTTCAATAGCAATAACCAAACCCGCCACCGAGGCCCAATTAGACTCTGCAGTGTTTAATAGTTGAATGGTTCTCCATATCTTGCGATCCGTCCAATTAATCGATGGGCTTTATGTTTTCTTGTGAAGGCCTCTCCTTCGGTTTGGACATTCTCTTTTTGTATTTTCTTTTTGGTGTGACTGGTATAAGATGGAAATACAGTATAAACCAACTAGGCAACAAATGGGAACAAACTTAAAATACTGGAGAAGAGGTTGGGTTTGGGATAACCCTTACACCCTAGCATGTAGACAATGATCGTATACCACAGGCCTAGTACTAATACATTAACCATGTGAATATTCCAATCACTGACTGAGATACGATTTATCAGAAGAAAACATGCATGTGATAAACAACCATAAGCAAAATAATTCACTCATCTCTAATCATCAATCACATAATAACACAAAGATTAATTTTCATCATTAAAGAAAGAACTGTAGAACATTGCATCAGATAACTTATCAATAGATTTAATAGCTCTTACTCGTTACTGCATCCATTCATGAGACGGAATAGGAAATAGTTCTTCTCTACATCCAATCATACACGCATTTGATGAAAACATAAACTTGTCTCTGGTCCAGAAGGACTTCTCAATTAAAGGAAGCTCCAAAATAATTCTTAACAAAACCATAAATGAGAGTTTCTTGCAACAACCATCGACCCTTAACTAATTGGTCGATGCTCTTATTTATAACATAAAATTAACTGAAAATAACAGCGAAAGTGCGAATAAGTAAAAACAAATTCGCCACATGGCGTTCTCTCCTATCATTTTGTCTAGGAATCATCCCAAGATATCACTTTAAACGGGTGATTCTTCTCGTATTCCAACCAATTGATGAACAACTCCTCACAGGTGTAGGCGTATGGAAATTTGTGTTTTTCCATCGGGGTCGCGTAAATCTCTCTTATCTCTACCGCATGTGCCCGATACTTGACCAGACTGGCACTTAACTGTTGCAGCATAGCCCGAGCTTTGATCGGGTGTTCCATAAAATGTCACACCTGACCTGGCTCTCTTGTGTGTGTCAACTTTTCTATCTCTTTGGCCCATGATGAATCTTGTTCAGTGTGTGATTTGATTATGTCGCGCAATTCGACAAAGTGGTCGGGCATGCCAAACTATGGGAGTCTGATAACCTTCATTGCCTTGTTGATTTTGACCCAATTTCTCTCGCATATGACCCATTTCTCTTGGATTTCTCGATGAGGTTCCCGAGCCATTTTTTCCCAATACTCAGTCGCTTTCCTTATGCGATCGAGATTGCTTTCATTCAACACCTGAATGTCGTGTTCTTCTTTATCTCGGCCCTGTTGGACTGCACCAATGTAGTCGACTCTCTCTATGGTTTGTTGCACTTTCTCGTACCACCGCTCCATATATTTGCACGTCGTGAGTACCATGAGGGTTTTTTCTTGGAGCTCAGCTATTCTTGCAGTGAATAAATGTTGCTCGTCTATGAAATTGTTATAGGCCTCCTTGAATTTGCTCCTTAGATACACTACGGCCTGTGTGGTGTCCTGATAGTACTCAACCAAGTGGCGTAAATGTTCTAGTTCTTTTAGGGCGGTGGCCAGCACATTTTCATCTCTCTTAGCTCTGTCCAGGGTGGCATCTGTGATTTCCATCCCTTCGTCGATGAGCTTAGATGTCTTAGCATGTTTTGTGTTGATCAGATTTTCCTCTGTAGTGATGAGGATGGAGCAATCTAAAGTGATCCTCCTCTTCTTGGTGGTCCTTTGGATGATAGCCTTTATTTTCCTATCATAAGCTATGGAATGTATGTCGTCTACTTCGTCCACAAATTTGGGAATTTGTTGATCTCCCTAGGTGAGTGTATTTCCCATACTTCCGGTGGTATATACTTGTTCAAGATTGGGTTCTTGAACTGCCTCTTTATGCTCCGAAGGCTTGGATTTCATTTTTCACTCATAGAGGTTTTGAGTATCGATTGAAATAGGTGCGTCAGGGATAGACTCAATACTTAATTGTTTATCGGCCGTTGAAACGTTGATTTCTTGCTGCGGGACTCCTTCCTCTGGCTCGCCCGACCCCAGCTCATCCTTTGGACTGTTCACTTGGGTCTCCGACGCATCAGGTATTTTAGTGTCTAGGACACTCTCAGCTTCCTTTTTTTTCTGCAGGACCTCCTAGGTTTGGACCTCGGGAACATGAGAAGATGTCTTCTCAAGTCCCTTTTCTTCTTCGATACGCACAGGGGTCCCAAGAGATACCTTTGGGCTCTCATCATCATCATAGATTTTAATTAACTCGCGGGGGGGTTGGTGTACTTGTTCCCTGATACCTTGACTGTCTCCGTCTAAGATAAAACACCTGTCGGTGATCCAGGTGGTGGCGTTGTGAATTCAGGTTCGTCTAACCCGGTGATTTCATCGACGTCTATCGGTTCATGGTCGCTTGGTTCTATTTGGCTTCCATTCGGGTTGTCGACAGGGAGCACTGACATCCTAATGAGGTTCGGGTTATCTCGCATCCGATCCATTATCTGTTGGGCATGTTCATACATGAGTAACCCTCTCTCTAGCGTGTCTTGAGCCTCGGGGAAATTTCTTTCTTATATCAGGGATACTAGGGAAATCTCTGTTGTTTCGGCCGCTACCATTTCCTCTCTGGCTCTAAGGGCCTCTTGACTTGTTTTTTATAGAATCATTGTCTATTCATCTAGGCTCATGGCTTTGAACCTGGTCATCTTAAGGTCGACCATCCTTGCTACAAATTCATCCCAATCTTGAGCATTTTCAATGAAGACCTCATCCTCAAATTTGTCGTGGGCGTATAGCCAGCAAGACAACACTTGAGATGCATGTTTGAGGACTAGACCTTTTGGTTCATGTTTGCGAAAATGGTTAGTCTAGAATCAGAACTCTAAATGACTCAGTCCTTCTTGCTTAGCTTGGGCGGTGTCTTTTACCAGGTAGAAACCTATATGGAATCCATAAGGTATAAATGCTTGTTTCTTATCTTTCACCAGGGAAGCATTGTATCCTTGTAGGATAGTCTGGTAGCATATCTCCTCTACCACTAGTCGATTAGGAACATGCACAGGTAAAAGGTGTGGTGCCCCGGTGGCCCTGAAAACCCTAATATAGGTATCACGCTCATCCATATACCAGTGACCAACCCTTGATATCATCTTTTTGTCCACAGCCGATAGTCTTGGACATTCTTTCTTGAAAAGAATGAAATGAATGTGGGCGATAAATTCATCGTAGATGAGGGAGTAGGATTTTTTGTACCTGTTCCCCCATGAAACGCTGAAATATACATGGACCGGGAGTTATGAGATGTGCCAACTCAAGTTCATTCCGGAAAAAACATTTTTGGCGCAAATGACATCCAATGAATAAGAATCCATGTAGAAGGATGGAATCTCCTTCTTTCGACGTCTGAGCCAGTTGTATGTAAATGCTCAGCTGCTTGGAAATGATGGCACCCTAGTTAAAACCTCTCCCAGAAATGCCTACAGTATAAGCTAGAGGCATCCAAGCCTCTGAAAACCTGGAGTAATCTTTCTCCCCATACAATCAGTAGATGAGGGACATTAGATAGATGTACGACTCCCTTAAGTTGGTCGTTTGGTACTAGCCGGAGGTTCGATTCATGTAATTTTTATCCTCTAGCCACCATGAAGCCATCACCCAGCTAGTGTCATGGTGCTCATAAAAGTTGACGACGAAATCGGTGTTCAGTGCTCTTCCAAGTCTCTGAGCTTGTAATAATTCTGCACCTCTACCGGAAGGAAAACCCCAACACAATTGCCATTGTCGTCATTGATCAGGGACTTCTATGTGTCTGTGTGGTCGATGAGCCATTGCAGCAGTTCTATACAGGGGAACATTGGGGTCATTCTCGCTACCATGTGCAGGTATGATAGTCGGATATTTGGAAAAACTTCATCGTTAATCTTTCTCATGTCGGGGTTATTGTGCGGGGTATATTCCAGGAATTCTTCCCAGGTGATCTTCTTGAAGAATTCTTCCCAATACAGGAGTACCTCCTTGCCCCCTATGTTTTCCTCTGTGTCTCCAAAGGCCGAAGGTTAAGTGAAAATCTTCTTGTTGGATGTTCTGATGACTGGCTCCAACCTCGGACCAAATTCTAATAATTTTGTTGGCCCTGGGGACGAGCCTTCTCCCACCTCCAGTTCCTTTAGCTTAGGCACTCTCGGTGATCGCCCAGTGTTTGGATTTCTTGGAGGCATTTTTCCTACAAATAGAAATAAAAAATCTTTTAGGGCCTGTGTACAGAGCGAAATTGGATATTAATGTATATCTGGAGTGAAAACACAGAAAATCCAGACTGGTACATACCTGTAATGCTTGCTAAAATTTGTAGTTTGATACTCACAAGGGGCATGGAAGCTTTTGAATTGCTCGTCTCGCTCCTCTAGATGCTCTAAAAATCCTTTGCGCATAGAATGATCTTGTTTACAATGTCTCAAGAATATTTAACGGGGAAGAACTTATCGGTCGTATCAGCCAATTAGTTTGAGTGATGAGTGAAATTCAAACGAATCTACCACCAAATCTCTGTAATTTAATTCATCATGGGTTGACGGCAGAGGCACGATGATGTGTTATATTGGTAAATTCAAATGATCCTTTTGATTTGTACACGAATTAGCAACTAAGGCCAAATTTGGAATTAATTAGTCCCTTAAATGCCCTGAATTGCAACATATCTAGTGCTAAAATGTCCCATTGTGTTGCTTTCCTAGTGGGTGGATCAGGGATTGGCAAGGTGTTATGAGTGTTTTCATTGATATTCTTTTGCGAAAAACCTCTTACGCCGATCGAATTCGTCGTATGGCATTGACAAGGCACAACTAGCTCGGGATATGTGACATTGAAGACTGGTGACTTAACTCATGAGTATTAGTCGGAGTCGATACTTTCCTCTAGTTGTGCATTCTTAAACGGAACTTGGGATCACCGATGCCGCAAAGGAGTCGGGGATCAGCAATTAGGGGGAAACTTATCGCATAATTTCCTTTGGGTTAGTGTCCTCAAAACTCCTAATGCCGAAATGTTTCAGAAGTCGGCAATCAGAGGAAATTTTTTAGCGTGGTCTGAATGTTCATCGCGGTTTGGTCTTCTCCGATTTTGCTAAGCGCGTCGGGTATCGGCTATCGGCGATATCCTTGTGTGACTCTTGTGCGAAAGAAAAATTCCTTCTGCCGATGCCGGTGAAGATCGACGCTCGACAACTGCAGTTTCTTCGAATGATTTTCTTTCATCTTTGAATTCCTTTCAATGCCGAATCTTTGAGCACGTCGGGGGAAAGTGTTTTGGCTGTTGATTCCTTATTTAAGTATTCAGTATTTTTAATTCATGGGTTTTCATAGATTCAAACAAACTTTGAAAGACTTAATAAGAGTAAAAAATGATAAGAAAAGGTAACATTTTTTACAATGAAGTTGAATTAGACAGTGCAAAAGATCAAGTGGTACCCAAAAAGTAAAATTAGACATAGGATTTTTAGGGTGTGTTGAGTGCTCAACAGACCCCTAATATAACATCAACGCCTCCCATTTGTATTTCTATCATTGGACTATCCAATAAATACTCCCCCATAGTGAGAATAAAACTATGGAACTTCCCTTAATAATTTATGGTGCCTCCATCTGCAATCATTATTTGAAATTTTGGTGTTGGATATATAAAGCAACTTGGATAATTTATTGATAATGAACTTATGGTACTACTAGAATCAATTGACAATATTACCTTTTTCTTTGATATATACTTCTACCTTGAGAGTTTGAGGAGTGTTAATGCCTGTCAAAGCATGACAATACATGGTTGGAGTAGTCTTGTCTCTTTCTTGAGAGGGTTCCATTTATGATCTTCTTCATCTTCACAATCTATGTAGAATAGTTTATTCTCACTACACTTATGCCCTTTACTATATTTTATATCACAATTGAAATATAGCCCCTTTGCTCTTATTTCATCTATTTTTTGAGGTGTCAACCTTCTAGGTTGATTGATTTTAGGAGTAGTAACATGGTCCTCTCTATAGATGTTAGGGGCAACCTCTCTAGTAGCCATATTTTGTATTTCAACTTTCCTTGCCATAACAGAAGCATTATCCAATGATTTAGGCTCAAAGAGATGTAAGTCAAGTTGAAGGTTTTCCTTTAAACTACCCATAAGGAGATCCAACAAATTTTCTTCTAGAATGTTCTTCACTCTAAGACACAACATTTGAAAGTGTTGAATGTTCTCTATAACTAGACTTTTTTTCCTGATATTTATCAACTAGATAAATAGTGTTTTGCTCTTAATATCCCCATAATGTGTTATTAATTCATCCATAAAAACAAGAAAAAGGACAATAGAGTCATTTTTACCATCACAAATCCATTTTTACCACACAATTTGATCAAGTTCTACGTACAAGGATGTAATAGTTACCTTTTGTAAATTTGGAACTTGGTGTAGATCAAATAATTTATCCATCTGGAATATCCATGTTATTGGATCGTTACCATCAAACTTTCTCATATCAATCTTGGGAATGAAGTGGTTCTTCAGTCTTAAGTTGAACCCTCGATGATGTGGATCTTGGAGTGGTGAATGATTAGTCTAGGACTCAAACCTCTTGTTCTCCAATTGTGTTTCACTTTTCACAATATGCTACCAGTTCCCAACCCTTTTGTTTTCTTTATCTTCTTCTTGTGGAGGTGAATTAAGCATATGGAAAAGTATTAGCTCATTCAAAATTCCCCTCTTCATGTCTTTGAGATTATATTTGATATTTTCTTTTATTTAATTTTTAAATTCTTCAAAACATATTTATCTTATCATATCTACAATGTCAACCTTCTTTACCATATTATCTTTTAAGTTGAAATTTTCTCTCCAAACATGGAAATCTTAAATTCCACCTCATGATTATCTTCTAGTGCCAATGATGAGCTCCTATGAGATTTAATGGGTGTAAAAATTTTTGCATAACCCTTTGCCACGTGAGCCAAAAAATAATATTTACCTATAATTCTCCTCTTTTTCTATTTATGACACTTTTTGAATCACACAAAACAAAGCTTCTAGTATAAAATAATGCTAATTTCAAGTTAGCATACCTTTTAAAACCTTGATTATTAGATTGTCTCATTGGTCGACCTTTCTCCTAATGCATATCTAAAATTTCAAACTCTCTAAGTATGAAATTTTGGCCTATAATATCTTGATATGACCTCTCTACAATGGGATGTGTTTGACCAAATTCCAAAGTTGCAATTGAAATCTATGATACCATTCTCTAAACTTGTTGATTTTGGCCCTTTCAGGGGAGTGAACTTGTACAACTTTCCACGTGTCCAATTTTTCAGATAAACTAATGAATTTTGGTTCAAAAATACTAAGGTTTGTCCCCTTTCTAATGAAACTAGTTTCACTCAATTTGGACCTCGGTGGAGTCAAATGTAACCATTTTACCAAGAACACTTGTTTGAGACTAGTTTGAGGGCTAGTCAAAAACTCTAACTCCCATAACTTGTAACCTTAAAAGTGATATACTATGTATAACTCAACTAATGTGCATTGGGTAGAATCCAATGCACCATAGTGGTGGTCTAGAGTGATCTGGACACACACCAGCAATTACGGGAGTAAACTGCCACCTGGTCTAGTCTCTCGGGTAGTTACGGGAGTGAATTGCCACCTATTCTGAGTTAAAATAAAAAAAAATGGGCCCTAGCAACGAGGCCATGTTAGGTACCCAAATACAAAATATACACTAAAATAAATGAGGAAAGAGGGAAAAACTCATTGGAAAACCCCCCCCTCAAAGTACAATGTATGTAAAAAGAAGACCTGGCAGTTGCTAGGCAATTGTGTCCTTCACTCCAAGACGACTGTGCATAGAATGGAACTTCTACTCAGTGAAGGACTTGGTGAAGATATTTTCAGTTCATGTTGATGAAGGACAAAATTGTAGGTCGATTATCCTCTCATGTACTAAGTCTCGGATGTAGTGCATGTGGATCTCAATGTGCTTCGTCCGATGCCTCTAAATTGGATCTCTGCAGAACTTCAGAGCGCTCTGGTTGTCACACCAGATGATGATCGTTTGATGAAACTAAATGCCCAACTCAATGAGAAAATTTTGTAGCCACATAGCCTGAATTGTTATGTTAACTACCCCTCTGTACTCTGCATCGGTTGAAGATAGAGAAATAGCAAGTTGCTTCTTGCTTGACCAACAAATAGGCCTGGAACCAAGATTGAGTGAGTAACCATATGTGGACTTGTGATCAATGTTATCGCCATCCCATTCAGAATCAATGAACTCAATGATTTCCAATGTAGAGTCTGCTACATAGTGAATCCCAAAGGTGATGGTGCCATGTATGTATCGAAGGATATGCTTTGCAGCCTTCCAATGCAGCTCATGCGTCTCCTGCATGAACCTGGAGACTGATCCTACTGCATAAGAGAGGTTTGGTATGGAGTGTGTGAGATACAACAAGCTCCCTGCTAGTTGTCTATACAGTGTGTTTTCAACTAGTGGAGTTTCCCCACCATCCTCAAGTCTGAATCCTCATAGGAAAGGAGTCGGGGTAGACTTGTAGTATGTCATGTGAAATCTCTCAAGGATATCTCATGCATACTTGGCCTGAGACAATTTAATGCCTGATGCATCCTGATTGATCTCGAGTCCAAGGAAGAAATGTAGATGACCCATGTTCGTCATCAAGAACCTATCATGCAAAATCCTCTTGACTCCAGCAATCGTTGAAATCAAGCAATCGGTGATCAACAAATTATCAACATACAGAACTAGGAGTAGAAGTGAATCAATCGTCCTGAGAATGTAAACATTTGGGTATGACTTACAACATACAAAGTTCTTTGACAGCAGGTAGGAGACCATCTTGGAATACGATGCCCTCATAACCTGCTTGAGGCCATAAAGAGACTTCTCCAGTTGACAGACCAAAGATGAATCCTTCATAAATCCCTGGGGCTGCTCCATATAGATCTCCTCAGAGAGATCATCATGAAGAAATGCATTCTTCACGTCTATTGGATGGACTTCCCATCCCTTATTTGTCGCAATGGAAAGTGTCAAACGTATGGAATCCATATTCGTTACTAGAGCGAAGGTCTCGTCATATTCAATGCCATGCACATGTTGAAAGCCTTTGGAAACTAGCCTAGCTTTGTATCTGCTAACCTATCCATCTGTTGCACTCTTGGTCTTGTAGAACCATCTGCACCTGACAAGTTTCTTTCCTGGAGGAAGGGGAACCAGATCCCAAGTCTAGTTCTCGAGGAGGGAGTTGTACTCCTCCTGCAAGGTGGATTTCCAGCATCCTCACCATAGGAATGTGGATTTGAATATTGAACCAAGAAAATATGCATGGGTGGCATTGGTTCAGTGGAAGTGAGTGCAAGAGGAGGCTCCTCGAAATTATAACAATTCCTCCTAGTATCAGTTGGATCCCCAACAAGATCTATTGCATCCTGAAGAGTAGTCTTGGCCCACTTGGGCCTCTGCTCTGGCTCTGCATCTACATGCACTGACTCTGCATCTGAATGTACTAAATTTGTATCTAGATCAGATGAATTAGAACTCTCATCTGAAGAAGAGTCAGCATGTGCATGCTTATCATCTTTGACATGTGGAAGAACAAAAGTGTTTGCATGTGGTTGTTGAGGTACATGTGAGACACTTTCCTCGATTTGGACACTACACTCAATGATGAGATTGTCCGAGGAAATATCAATGAGTCTGTATCCCTTCACACCATCGAGGTATCCAACAAAGATACACTATGTGCTCTGTGGATCAAGTGTCTTCTTCTTCTTATAGGGAATCCTATCCCATGCATGTGAATCGAAAATATGGAAGTGGGTCACTTCTAGTTTGAGGCTGCTCCAAGCCTCGTAGGGGGTCTTATCCTTGACAGATCTATGGGGAGATCTATTTTGGATGTAGGTTGCACAATTAAGTGCTTCATCCCATAATATTTGTGGAAGTGACTTTGCATGTAGCATGCAAGATGCCATCTCTTTTAGAGATCTATTTTTCCGCTCAGCAACTTCATTTTGTTGCGGAGTATAGGGAACTGTGTCTTGCAACTGAATCACATCCTCATGAAAAATATTTTGTATCTCATGGTTGACACACTCTCCCACATTTTATGGTCGAATGACTTTGATTTTATTTCCTGACTGTGTCTCGGCAAGGGCTTTGAAATATTTGAGGTGTTGAAAGACCTCTAATTTTTTCCTGAGAAATAAAATCCATGTGAAGCGTGAGAAATCATCAACAAAAATGAGCACAAAGCTTGATTTACTTATTGACGGATGCGGAAAAAGGCCCATGAGGTCAATATGGATCAGATCTAAAGGAAAGGAAGCCTTATGAGTCTTTCCTTTGTCGAATTTCTCTTGTGGGTGTTTTCCAAGAACACATCCCTCACAAATTCCTTTGCGGAAGTGGATGTCGGGTAGACCATCAACCATTCCATGCTTGCTAAGTTGTTGCATATATCTGAAATTTAAATTCCCAAACCTTTCATGCCATATCCTACTGCTTTCATCAGCATCGGTAAGCAGTAATGCAGAATCTGGTTCAATAAATTCAAAAAATGTGTAGAGTCTAGATTGATGATTTACCTCACCAGTAGCAACCCTGGAATTGGTTTACATGTCAGAGATATCCACTGCATCAGGTGTGAATATGAATCTCTTTCCGATCGCGGAGTTTTTCATCTGATACATTGTTGGGCCTGAGATATGATCATTTTTATGACGGTTATTATACATTTTTGCCGCATGTACATATATGTTTTGCACGTTTTGAAGGAGCTTTTTGAAGAATTTTATGATAAAATGGTATAATCGGCATGAGGTATGTGTAATTCATGTTTTATGATTAAATCAAGTTTAATTCATCATGTTTTATGGCTTCCAAGAGTTAATTCATGTTTTTCTGTTGTTACAGGGAAAAACGCACCATGTTTCCAGTTCCGGCACTTGATCCGGCACTCGTTCCAGCACTCGTTCTGGTACCCGATCTGGCACTCGTTCCAACACCCAGTATTGCACAAAAATGCAAGGCGAGTTGGCGGTTATGGTATTGGTAGCTAGTGATGGACAAATCGGGCGAATGGGTTTTGTTTATCATCGCCTCCTCCAGCTACTAAGCTCAAGACAACTCAATTTCAGTTGTCCAAAGAGGGTGATTATTGGCTTCCTCCGTTTTGTTAGTTATGGCCGCATTTATTGTAATTTGCCGAATTTAGAGGTGGTTCGACCCTCCTGTGGTCGACCACTTGGGTTGTAAGCTTATAAATACCGATAGGATGGTCATTATATTGTTAACCAAGTAGCATAAGCATTAGAATTGTCAGAAACTCGTTTTTACTCTGTTTTGACATTTCACATTGCCAGAATTGTGCCAGAACTGCGTTTTCATGTTTTCATGGTGAATTCGGCCTGTTGAAGTTTGTGGTGTGCTTGTAGAAGGTAGCCACGACTTGCTGGGGGGGCCACCAGCAGTCTGGTGATTGTATTTATGTTGTTTATGCAATTTCTTAATTTAACTACTCTTTCTTATTTCCTGTACATGTGTGTTTTTTATCTAATTGATTAATTTGTTGTAGCTTAATTGTCTTGCTTTTATTTTGCAAGTTAGATGATGATATGTGTTAGCATGTATTAGTTTTGTAGATTAGGAACAAACTTGCAAGTTTCTACACTAACCCCGTGTGCAGTTAGACGTTAGATCATACTTTCTTTTATGATTTTATAGTCTAGTTTAAAACAGATT
>JASDQU010373930.1:105099-120686 GCA_032191745.1 Picea mariana | reverse complement strand
GGCTCATTGCTCTCTTATTTTCTTCGCTTGTTTCCTGCTCCTCCTATCTCATCTACTCAATCCTCCTATGTTCCTTCCAACGGCAACATAACCATTTGTTGGTTACTAATTACTGGTTCTACTCTATCATCTGAGTTATTGACCCATAGTTCATGTCTTTCGGGTTTCCAACAAAGCCTCTAAAACTATCAACCCTCCTGGTAAAGCAGAAGGCAACGCAGAATGCGCCACGCAGTCTCGCTCGAGATAGCTTTAATGGGTGGCTGTAAGAATCATGTGTTTACAGCCTAGGATTGAGCGCAAGATATGGGATCTGTATTATGGACCATTTATTATAACTTGTGATTGCAACCTACTGTTATTCACGACTTATTCCCTCAATATCACATCAGTATTTAAACAAGCAATGTGACAACTCATTCATTCATTAAGCATAACAACTAACTATTAAAAAGACGGTAAAGATATGCATGCATTCATCCCATTACATAGATGTTACCGTGGTTCACCCCCTCCCGGGCTACGCCCACAAATATTTGGCTCCTGGCTCTTTTATTATGGTAGTTCTGCATATCTGGCGCAACGCGCTTACAATTCTCCTCAGATGGGTAAGATTTATATGGGCAAACTGGATCGCACTGGGCTCCTCAGCCTGCAATCTAATCCTCAGATTTCCCTTCTCTCCTCTCCTCTAGCTCAACAGTCTTACAAAATAGTTCATAACCATATTACATATCACATCAATTTGTACATATCTATGATGGAACAATACAAAACCGAACTAACAAGAAGGAACCCCATATGATACCTACGTATCTATATTTATATATTTCATGCTCTTCATTCATTTACAATATATTACCAAAACCCTAACCCTACTAATGTTAGTTATTCCTCCCATGCGCGCGTGTTATTCTTCCTTTCAGTTGTCGCTTTCCTTGTGCACGCCTTCTTGCATGCGCACATGTTGTGTTTTCCTCCAGCTGTTACATCAGTTTCTGCACGCTTTCTTTCCCCACAATCGTCCTTCTTTCCACTTCGACCTGTTTCCAACAACATCGGTAAAAGGTGAAGGGAATAAACGTTTAGGAAGGAGGAAACAATTTCGTCGATAACCGATACCCGACACACTTGTCGGAATCAGAGAAAACTGAATCATGACGAACATTGCAACCATGCTAAGGAGTTTTCCTCGATCACCGATTCTCGAAGCATTTCGGCATCTACAAATTTTCGAAGACTCTAACCCAAAGGAAAATACGCGATAAGTTTATCCCCGATCACCAATCCTCGATACCTTTTCGGCATCGAAGAACCCAGTTTATTTTAGAACGTACAACTTGAAGAAATCCCCGACCTCGACTAATATGCACGAATTAAGTCACTAATCTGTAACGCCACGTGTCTTTGATCGACCGGAGAAAACATACGGCCTAGATCAACCCGATTGACTTTTGGTTCCTCGGGTCCAAATCACACCTCTGAGTCAGTTCAACATGTCAACACCATACGATGAAGTTGATCAACGTCAGAAGTTTGTAGCGAAAGGATATCAACGATAACGTCCATAACACATCGTCGATCCCCGATCCACCCATTGAGAAAGCGACACGATGGCATGTTTTAGCGCTAGATACGATTAAATTTTGAGCTTTTAAGAGGTTAATTAATGCCAAATCTCGCATTAGTTGCTACTTCATGTGCAAATCAAAAAAACAATTTGAAATTACAGATAGAGCACATCACCCTCCGTGCCTCCGCTGTCAACCCACGATGAATTCAATTTGTAGAGATTCGGCAGCAGATTTGTTCGAATTGCACTCATCACCCGAATTAATTAGTTGATACGATGCGGTAAGTTCTTCCTCGTTTAAATTCTCTTGGGCCATTGTAAAGGAAACCATTATGCGCGCAAAGGAGCTTCAGAGCATCCAGAGAAGCCATCAAGCAATTCAAAATCTTTTGAGATCTCATGAGTATCAAACAACTAGGTCTAGCAAGTGTTACAGGAACAATGCCTTTGAGAAAACCAACCACTAGGCGATCGTCGAGGGCGCCCAAGCTGAAAGAACCGAAAGTAGGAGAAGGCTCTTCTCCAGGGGCAACAAAACAATTAGAATTTGCTCCAAGACAGGAACTGGTCATTAAAACATCCACCAGGAAGGCTTTCATTCAGCCTCTAGCCTTCGGAGACATGGAGGCAAGCATGATGGCCAAGACGACACTCCCACATTGGGGAGAACTTTTGAAAAACATCAGCCGGGAAGAATTTCCGGAATACTTCCCACACAGTGACCCGGATGTGAGAGTGCTCGATGACCAGGTATTCTTGAACATCCGACGGTTGTACCTACACATGGTAGTAAGCAGAACCATGGTGTTTCCCTATATAGAGCTACTATAATGGCTCATCGATCACACGGACATGCAGAAGTGCCTAATCAACGATGACGATGGTGGATGTGTCGGAGTTTCCCTTCCGGTGTAGGTCCATAAGTACTACAAGCTTAGAGACCCAGAGGAGCAACTAAACATTGATTTTGTCGTGAAATTCTACGAGCGCCACGACACCAACTGGATAATGGCCTCAAGGTGGCGAGAGGATAAGAAATACACCAATCGGACCTACGGCTGGTACCAAACAACCAACCTAAGAGATCCATACATCTTCCTAATGGCACTCATCTGTCGATTGTATGGGGAGAAAGACTGTTCGAGGTTTTCGAAGGCGTGGATGCCTCTAGCATACACAGTAGCTATCTCCGGGAGCGGCTTCAATTGGGGAGCCATCATTTCCAAACAGTTGAGCATCTGCATACAACAAGCTCAGACACCAAAAGAAGGGGAGACTCCAACCTTTCACATGGCATCATATTTGTTGGATGTCATGTGCGCCAGAAACGTCTTCGTCAACATGAACCTAAGTTGGCACATCGCAGAGCTCCCATTACATGTATATTTCATCGTTTTATGGGAGAACAGGTACAAAAAATCCTACTCCCTTGTCTGCAATGAATTCATCGCACACATCTATTTTCTTATTTTCAAGAAAGAGTGTCTAAGATTGTCGGCTGCGGCCAAAAAGATAATAGCAAAGTGTTATGGGACTTATCAGTAAATACAGACATAAATAGATCTCCCTAGATCCACCTAGATCTATAACAAAACAGAACAGAATATGACACTTTCCCTAAGCTCGAATCATTGAGTTTACTATCTAACAAGAGATGGGCAACATACCATTTAAATATTGCTTCCTCTTGTCGTTGTCGTCCTAGCTCCACTTTGGTGCTCCTGTGATGTTGAATATGCAAGGTAACACAAGCCAACCAAAGTGATAGCAATATAATATACTCAACGAGAACTTATGCATGTGATCAAGGAATCATACAATAAAACAAAGCAAGTTTTATGGGAAAGGAATATATCACTGTATCATATTAAAATGAAAGTGGAGATTACAACCAAAGCCTTGATGTTGCAAGGTTCCCTTTCGATGACCCTTTTCTCCAACACACACACTTGCTCCAATCCTTGAATGAAGAAGATTCACAGTGACTTGCTAAACTGAAATAAAGCTCTCAAGTATGAACTGAAGTAGAATTCCTCATCCAATTCTTAGCCTATTCAATATTAATCTTGCTTGAATCAACCTTCATTAACCTTAGCCTTTTCCATGAGAAATCCCTCTTTATATAGGGGAAAGAGATATGGTTGAAGAGATTAGGATGATCCCAACAAATCAGAGAAGCGAGTAGGATCCCAACCATACGGATGCCACCTCATCTTCTAGAATATCCCCTTCTAGAAATTTCGTGAAGTTTGACCTTTTCTTAGCCTCTTGATATCGTCGCACCCTTGCTATAGAGCAGCCTGCAGAGACGTCGCAAACTAACTTTAGGGCAGAGGGTGTCGACCAGCCATCGTCACACCCTGCTTATGGTGTAGCCTGCGACGACCCTCCTTAATAAGGTTTTTGATAAGAGAAAGTCAGTCTCCTTTCGCATGAAGATAGTCTCTTTTGGGAACATGAACACATGTTTGTCAATGGATCATCAAGATGACCAAAAAAATGTGTAACAAAATGCCCCCCAAAGTATGAGGCTGGAACTCGTGACAACCGAAATACTTTGTAGAATGTGTGTGTCGGAAACAAAGAGTGCATCAGTCGAGAACCTGCAAACAGTCAAGCATCAGCATAATAATATACCGTTGTCTGAGGTAGGCATTCCCATACTCAGATTACAAAATGTCAGATGAGTCATGGCCACTAAATATATATTGTGGATCCATGTCAAGGTGAATCGGCATAGCCACCCAGATTACACTATGGATCTATGCTCTAAAATGACTCAAATTCGGACATAGCCACGAGACATACAAAGTGGATCTATGTGTCAATACAAATCATGAATGCTCCGTCGCAACCTGGATCAGAATGGAATGATCCAGAGTCTTCATTTTCGTCGTCCCTAAGTACGAATCAAACCATGTGATTACAGGTGTTGAAGTTGAACATGGTAGAAACCACTTGATTACCGGTCAATGATGAGAACCGTTAACAAGTGTGAAGGAAATCACCATTGATGTCAATGACTCCCAAGGTACTTCAGTACAATCCAACGAGTGTGAATGAAGGATTTGAAGTCGAACACTCGAGGGAATGTTCTAATCAGGGGCCAATGATATGAACCCGCTGTTGAAAGCGAAGAAACATGTCATTGAGGCATGCAGGCTCTAAGGCACTGAATGATTTCTAAGTCTTGTTCCTCGATAATGAGCTGAAGTCGACAGGAAAAGACTCGTCACGGGAGGGCCTTGATGTATCCCCCATCAATGACATGAAATAAGTAACAGATTTGAGATAGATCAGAGTATGAGATGATTCGAAACTGACACAGGGAAGGCCGACATGGTAGAAAATTTATAACTGCAGATGGTCGACTCGATAGGAGGCTTATGAAGATTGGACTTCTCTTGAACATATGAACGACATGACAACGGTCTTGGCAACATTGACTCAAGGAGGACCCAACATATGGACATGTGGATGGTCAAATGAGAGACGGATGGATTTCTCAACCCAGATACAATGATGAAGGGGGGTGTCATGTTCAAGAGTGACTATTACTACCACTAACACGGATACAGAGACACATTTCTTTCCCAAATTTTCACCCACAA
This sequence comes from Picea mariana, assembly GCA_032191745.1. Classification (NCBI taxonomy): domain Eukaryota; kingdom Viridiplantae; phylum Streptophyta; class Pinopsida; order Pinales; family Pinaceae; genus Picea; species Picea mariana. The sequence goes on along the minus strand of JASDQU010373930.1, from coordinate 115,502 downwards.
TTTCTGACGAGTACCTCTTTATTTTTACGCAAGCTTGAGGAGGATAACATATGCTTATTGATGTAAGCTCATCCTTCGGACGAGTCCCTCGGAGTACATTTAACGAACCCTAAGAAGGAGTGGTTCGGTCCCATATGGGTCTTTCAATTTTTGTTTAACGAGTCCAAAGAGAGAAAACTCGGTGGTTTTTCATGTTTAGAGAGTCTGAAAAACACTTAAAGAGGACTCCACAAGTTCTCTTTTTGTAAGTTAATCTGATGAGACCGAAAAAGTGATAACCTACCTCTCATCAAATTTTTTCTTCAAATTCTTTTACGAGCGTGAAAAGAACAAGGTCACTCGACAATCATTTCATTTTTATGGAGCGTGAAAAGATCTTAAAGGATACTCCATGGGTTTCGTTTTTCGTGTTGCCATTACGAGTACGAAAAGGCGACAAAAGTATACTAGGTTACATTCTCATTGATTTACGAACACGAGAAAGAACAAAACCTAAGCTCGGAGTTTTTCCTTAAAAACTCGAAAAGGATCTGTACATGGGACAAATGTATAAAAGCAAACCAAAAGATGTATCCTTGTTCAATACTTCACCTCTAGGTTTTTCATCTACAAAAAACCAAACACTTGCAATGCCGTTAAAACATCAGGGTTTAGGTGGAAATATAAAATAATATATTAAATAACAATGAAAAAGTAATAAGTAATAAGAATGGGTAAAACCTTATTTTTTACCATTTCATTGTTACTCCATGCAAACTTTGTTCCAAAACCCCCATTTTACCTCAAACTTCCACTGTGGATTACGGGAGGCACAATTCATCGTTTGACAAACGATCTCCATTGAACATGTAATTTTCATCTCCTTCAACTTTTCATGGATTCATTTTTGCTTTTCATTGGTTAGAAATGGATTTTTGGGTTGAGTTTGCAAGGGTACCCGCGCATGGAGGTCGTCGCAAGCGCCCTATATCGTGGCCTGCGATAACCCAGGTTCATTGCAGTCGACCTCAAGGCTTGACTGCGACGACTCCACATTGTACGGTTGTCCTAGCCTGTGATGTGCGTAAATCAAAAAGTCTTTTTAGATATGTTTGTCAATAAAAAATTTCCAAGGAGAAGATGAAGGTGCTAATCCCTCTTTAATGTTCCATTTCAGGTTTTCTACAGTAAGGATGTTGGAATGGCGAGAGAGAGAGAGCATGAGGATGAAGATTACTTTGTCGGAAATGACCCAGGAATGGTAAATGCCCTCCGACAGTGTGGACTGCTAAAATTCTTTAAGGTCCAAGGCATGAGGGTCTAGTTGAGGTTGTTTGAATACTTAGTTCCCATGTGGGATGTGGACCAACAGGTGTTCCGTGTGGGAACTCACATTCTTGAGATAGATATCGAGGATATCTACTTCTTGACTGGGTTATCTCGCCGTGGGGCTTGAGTTACACTGACAGGTAGCAAAGGAGGTGGCAAACCAATGAGCCACTATATCAGCGCACATTACGTGCCCGATACTTAGAAGCATAGCGGCAAAGTCGCTATAAGATATGTTTGTGACTTACCTTTACGGACTATTCTCTATACCATTGCGCACATGGTAGGGAGTGTAGCTTCCCATATGGCTCTTCAGAGGGATTTCCAATATACCCTAGAATGTATGGAGCCCCGAGTTTTCAACTGGAGTGACGGGGTTCTCAGAAGCATGAAAAAACAGTTGACCAAGTGTAGGAGAGGTGACTCGAAAGAGTTTGGATACAGGTCAATTTTGGTGTCCTTCTTCTTGGAGAGGGTTCCAAACTTGCGCCTACAGGTAGAGTGGGGCATACCTGCCCCACAGGATCCAAGAATGAAGAGGTAGGTCGACCTCATGGCATAGCATGTGACTGGTCCTATTGTCAGGTATAATGACGTTTTCTTTAATTGGTTGAGGCCCCAGATGCTTATGGTAGATGACTACGCATATGTCGGCTTAGACTTCCGAGGTGATCGAGACTTGGTTCTTCTTGAAGGTTCTCAATGGGGGAACATAGGTAAGAAGTACATTTTGTTTTTATAATATTTTTGTGATTTTTAAATATGAAATGTTTTTATGTTCTTTATCCGATGACTAATAAAAAATCTCTTTGATGATGCAGACGTGGGACCTCATCAACCTCCAGGTTCATCCCCCATCTAGAAGTGAGGGGAGAGAGTCAAGGTAGTAGGATTAGACATTGCTGACTACAAGGCTGTAGAACATAACTTGGAGGGGCTGACAATGGACGTCCCAGATGCCTCTATTGATGATATCCCGAGGCGTTATCAACCCCACACAGTAGGTGTATATGCTTTCATCGTTCGACTGCTCCATAGAGTAGCACGGGCAGTCGCATGTTATCGCGAGCAACAACCTTAATGCTATATTTATATATGAAGCCATGTGCTTCACATTTTTGATATTTTGGTCTTCGGACAAAAACAATTTTTGTAATTTTTTTTATTGTTATATATATATATATATATATATATATATATATATATATATATATGAGGCTTCTACCGGCTTACTTGTTGTATATACAAAGTGTGATTGGATTTTATAAATTTCTCAAATGTCTATCTAACACATAATTAGCCAATGCATTTGTTAATGTATTTGGACATCTAGGAATGTGTTGATATTCAATGTAATCAAAATGACGTTCCAAGAGGTGAATTCGTAAATATACCCTTAATAGCGTAGGACTTCGAATAGAGTAGACGTTACTCAACTGTAGGACTACTAACTGCGAATCGAGTCGTACAATAATACAATGTATTCCAAGTGAAACAACGTCGGTCAATAATTCAATGACTGCACTGTATTCTGCAATGTTATTAGTTGCACGACCAAGGCAAACACCATGTAGGCTAATCAAATCATCTGTAGGTGCATAGATTGCCCAAGCAACATATGCTGGGTTCTGAGTACTGCGACTAGCACCATCAACGAAGCCAATTTCTGGTAGCAAAGACACCAACATCTGGAAACCAAGCACAATGCAAGGTAAGTTGTTGAGGGTCGAAACCAAACAACGAAAAAACACACAAGAGTATGATACACTAAAAGTACAAGCACTCATGCAAAAATGACTTAAGCATAGTACTTCTTTAAGTAAATCCCATTTCGGGGCTCACTCAAAGGGATTCCATCATAATCAACTAGCTCATAAGCTTCCTTCTCCAACACACGTTTGACAATGTAAGGACCTCGCCACATGGCTTCGAATTTACCGGCCCCTAGCAAATCACGATCATGTTTGTAAAGAAGAACTAGATCACCTTCAGAAAAAAACACGTGGCTTGACATGCTTGTCATATTGGGCTTTAACATGTTTCTTCTAAGTTTCAATAACTAGGGTGAAATCACGACGGGTTTCGTCTAATTGCATTAAATACAAAAGACACTCTTCTTCGATAGAGGTATTGGGGAGAAGTTCAACGACCAGTTTCAAATATGGTATTTCACATTCAATCGGCAAGATAGCCTTGATACCATAAACTAGGTGGAAAGGTGTAAATCCCATGGCAGACTTGACAGATGTCTGATATGCCCATAATGTTGAGAACAACATCATGTGCCAGCTTGTCTTATGAATTCCTATCATCCATCGAAACATAGTAATGAGAACTTTGTTGATTGCTTCGACCTAACCATTGGTCTGTGGGTAATAGGGGGTTGAGTTTTCATGGCGAAGACCCAACTTTTCAGTAAGTTCAGACATCATAAAATTTCGAAAATGGCTACCGTGATCAGTAACGATAGCTTGAGGGACACCAAACATAGCAATGATGTGATTGAATATGAACAATGCTGTAGTTTTCCCGGTGTTATCAAATGTAGGCATCGCCTCAACCCATTTAGTGAAGTAATCCACAGCTACAATGATGTATCCATGCCCCCTCGACCGAGTGAGGGTTACATGTCATGAAGTCGATGCCCCATTTGGCGAATGGACCGACGTAAACTACAAGATGTAAGGGAGCAGGATGAGATCTTATCTTATGATTATAAGTTTGGCAAGCATGGCATTTATGAACAATAATGATGCAATCTTTAAACAAGGAAGGCCATAAATAACCCACTTGTAAGATCTTTTGGGCAGTGGCATACCCAGACATATGACCGCCACATGCTCTGGAGTGATAGTCGTTCAAAGCTTTCTCAGCTTCATCATAAGCGAGACATCATTGGAAAATGGAATCAACACCGCGACGGTAGAGGGTATCACCCAAAATGATGTATTGGCGGGCTTGATATCATATACGATGACGATCGGTGCTAAATAGATTAGGCCGAAAAGTTTGAGTCTGAAGATAAATAATGATATGTTCGTACCATACGTCATCAAAACTGATCAAAAAAAGGGATTCGTCAGGCAAGGAATCCTTTGCCACATTTTCTGTCTCAGTGGAGGGAAGGTCACATATCAGTTCAGCGAAAACCAAAGATTTCTTAGACTTAGTGCGTTCAAACTCTAAGTTAAACTCATGGAGAATCACTATCCATTTGGAGTACTTGCCCCCTAGCAATTGTCGCATAAGGATGTGTTGCATAGGGTTGCAATTGGAAATAACAGTGGTTTTGCGTAATAGGATATAATGACGAAAACATTGGGTAGCTTGCACAGCTGCCAAGGCTAGTTTCTCCACATGGAGGTATTTGTCTTGGTGGTTGAGCATTTGCATACAACAGGCTCAGACACCAAAAGAAGGGGAGACTCCAGCCTTTCACATGGCATCATATTTGTTAGATGTCATGTGCACCAGAAACGTCTTCACCGACATGAACCTACGTTGGCACGTCACAGAGCTCCCAATCCATGTATATTTCAACGTTTTATGGGAGAACATGTACAAAAAATCCTACTCCCTCATCTGTGATGAATTCATCGCATGCATCTATTTTCTTCTTTTCAAGAAATAGTGTCTGAGACTATCGACTGCGGCCAAAAAGATAATATCAAAGGCTGGCCATGGGTATTTGGATGAGCGTGATACCTACATAAGGGTTTTCGACGCCACCGAAGCACCACATCTTTTACCTATGCATGTCCCTGACCGGCTTGTGGTGGGAGAGATCTTCTACCAGACCATCTTGCAAGGTTACAATGCTACCCTGGTCAAAGATAAGAAGCAAGCATTTATACCGTATGGATTCCATGTAGGCTTCTACATAGTGAAGGACACCGCTCAGGCCAAGCAAGAAGGATTGAGCCAATTGGAGTTCTGATTCCAAACCAGTTGTTTCTGCAAGCACGACCCAAAGGTTCTACTCCTAAAACATGCTTCTCAAGTGTCCTCCTGCTAGCCATATGCCCACGACAAATTCGAAGACAAGATCTTCATAGAAAATGCCTAAGACTGGGACGAGGTGGTGGCACGGATGGTCGATCCCAAGATGACCAAGTTCAGATCCATGAGTCTGGACGAACAAGAAACGACCATAGAACAATCGGGTCAAGAGGCCCTCAAAGCTAGAGAAGAAATGCTAGCGGCCGAAGCAACAGTTCCTCAGGTAGCGACCGAAGCAACAAAAATTCCCCAAGTAGCCCCAACGCAAGGTAGAGGTACCCCCATGGCTCAGGATGCATGGGAGAGGGAGTTACTCATGTTAGAGCATGCGTAGCGGATAATTGATCAGCTGCAAGATGACCCGGACCTCATAAGCATGACAGGGCTCCCCATAGACAATCCAGATAGAAATTAGACAGGCCTAAGCGGCCCTGAATTCATAGATCTGGATGAAATTACTAGGTTAGACAACCCTGAGTTTACAACGCCACCGGTCAGATCGCCGACAGGTGTTTCGGCTCAACCAAAGAGAGTCAGAACATTAGGGAGGACAAGTCTATCAAACCACTTAAGCGAGCTGATAAAGATATATTATGATGATGATAGCCCAGAGGTATCCCTTGTGACCCCCGTGCGTATCGAAGAGGAAAAAGAGCCAGAGAAGACATCTTCCCCAGTTCCCGATTCTCAGATTCAAGGGCTTCCACAAAGCGAACCAGAAATCAAAAGTGTCTTACACACTCAGCTGCCCAATGCACCAGAGACTCAAGTGAACGGCCTGAAGGACGAGCCAGGATCCGACGAACAAAAGGAAGAGGCTCCACAAAAAGAAATCAACATCCTGACGACCAAGGATCAAGTAAGTACTGAGCCTACCCCTGATGCCTCAAATTCAATCGGTACTCAACTCCCCGATGATCGAAAAATAGACTCCAGGCCTTCAGAACACATGGAGGAAGTTCAAGAACCCAGTCTTGAACAAGTATATACCATCGAGAGTATGGGAAATACACTCACCTGGGGAGATCAATAGATCCCTGAACTCGTGGACAAAGTAACCGACATATATGCCATAGCTTATGATCAGAAAATGAAGGCTATCTTCCAGAGAACCACCGAGAAGAGAAGGATCACTTTAGATCACTCCATCCTCATCACTATAGAGGAACATCTGATCAACACGGAGCATGCTAAGACATCTGAACTCATCGGCGCAGGGATGGCAATCACAGATGCCACTCTGTACAGAGCCAAAAGAGATGAAGAGGAGTTGGTCATTGCCCTGAAGGAACTAGAACATTTGCGCCACTTGGCGAAATATTATCAGGACACCACAAAGGTCGCGGTGTACCTAAGGAGCGAATTTAAGGAGGCCTACAACAAGTTCACATATGAACGACAACTGTTCACTGCAAGGATAACTGAGCTGCAAGAAGACACCCTCATGGCGCTAGCCACATGCAAAGATATGGAGAGGTGGTATGAGAAGGCACAACATGAAGTGGAAAGAATTGACTATATCAGTGCGGTGCAACAGGGCCGAGATGCTGAAGAACACGACATCTGGGTGTTAAGGGAAAGCAGCATCGATCGCGTCAAGAAATCGGTCGAGTATTGTGCAAAAATGGCTCGGGAGCCTCATCGGGAGATTCAAGAAACATGGGCCAAGTGCGAGAAGAGATAGGTCAAAATCAACAAGGCAATGAAGGATATCGACCTTCCCGATTTTGGCACACCCGACAACTTTGTCGAATTGCACGACATAGTGAAGACTCACGTCGAACAAGACTCACCATGGGCTGAAGAAATAACAAAGGTAGTAGACATGGCGCCAGGTCAGGTGCTACAGTTTATGGAGCACCCGATCAAAGCTCAGCCTATGCTGCAACAGTTAAGCGCCAATATAGTCAAGTATCAGGCACATGCGATAGAGATAAGAGAGATTCACTCGGCCCCGTTGGAACAACATAGATTCCCACATGCCAACACCTACGAAGATCTGTTCATCAAGTGGTCGAAGTACGAGAATACTCACCCTCTTAAGCGATATCTTGAGATGACTCTTAGAAGAACTGATAGAAGAGAACGCCATGTGGCGAATTTTGTTTTGCTTATCTGCACTTTAGTTGTTATTTTTAGTTAATTTTATGTTATAAATAAGAGCATCGACCGATTAGTAAAGGGTCGATGGTTGTTGCAAGAAACTCTCATTTTTTGTTTTGTTAAGAACTATTTCAGAGATGCCTTTAATTGAGAAGTCCTTTTGGACCAAAGACAAGTTTATGTTTTCATCAAATGTGTGTATGATTGGATGTGGAGAAGAACTATTTCTTATTTTGTCTCATGAATGGATGTTGTAACAAGTAAGAGCTAGTAAATCTATTGATAAGTTATATGATGCAATGTTTTTCAAATCTTTCTTTAATGATGAAGATAAATCTTTGTGTTATTATGTGATTGATGATTAGAGTTGAGTGAATTATTTTACTTGTCATYGTTTATTACGTGCATGCTTTCTTCTGATAATTTGTATCTCAGTCAATAATTGGAATACTCACACGGGTAACGCATTAGTACTAGGCCTGTGGTAGACGATCACCGCCTGCATGCTAGAGTAAAGGGTTATCCCAAGCTAAGCCTCTTCTCCAATAGTTAAACTTGCTCCCACTTTGTTACCTAGTTGGTTTATACCGACTTTTTCATCTTACATCGGTCCCACCTAAGAGAAAATACAAAAAGAGAATGTCAGAATTGAAGGAGAGACCTTCACAAGAAAACGTAAAGCCCATCGACTAATTGGCCAGATCGCAAGATCTGGAAAACCATTCGACCATTAAACGTTGCAGAGTCTAATTGGGCCTCGATGGCGGGTTTGGTTCCTACTGTTGAGTTAGAGGGATTTAAAACCCATCAATATAATCCTTCTTMTCTTCTTCCTTTTTGAATCCCGCACGCGCATCAATTTTGTATTACGCTCCGATATTCAACACACATAAGATCCACAATGTGCAGCACCAATATTTAGCGGACGCCCCATGCACCAATATTTAATGTGCACAACTTCTATAACACACACCAATATTATGTGGATGCAACTTTTACACCGCACACCCTATTCAATGCATTTTTTATACCACTCACCAATATTTAGTGCACACAACTTTTTATATACCATGCATCAATATTTAGTGCGTGCAAGTTTTTATACTCTGCACCAATATTGAGTGTGCGCACCAATATCCAGTGCACACAAATTTTTATGTCATGCACCAATATCCAATACATGCAACTTTTTATGTTGCACACCGATATCTAGTGCACACAACTTTTTATGTCGCACACCGATGTCCATTGCGCATAACTTTTTATGCCGCACACCAATATCCAGTGCACACAACTTTTTATCCCACGCATCAATATCTAGTGTGCACAACTTTTTGTGTCGCACACCAATATCTAGTGCCCGCGACTTTTTTATGTCGCACACCAATATCCAGTGCACAAAACTTTTTATGTTGTGCACCAATATTCAATGCACACAACTTTTTATCCTGCGCACCAATATCTAGTGCGCGCAAATTCTTATGCTGCGTATCAATATTCTGCATGCATCACAAGCTTCACACTATGCAGTACCAATATTTAATGCGCACACAATGCACACTAATATTCTATGTGCATCACAAGATCTGCATCGCACAACGCCAAAATTCAGTGCACACACATTGTGCACCAATACTCAACGCATGTAAGTCCTTTATTCACTTCGTTGATTTTCCCTATTTCCAACTTACGACCATCGTGAAAATGCCCAACTCGTCTACTTAAGACAAATTCAGTCGCTTGGAAGTAGAAATGACCCCTCCATAACAACCATTCTTAGTGTAATTCCAAGTTGAATTTGCTTAGAAATTTGAGAATTTTACTTAGATTTTACCATTTTTTCCAAATTCAACACAACTCAAACGATGAGATGACAAAATTACCAACTTCATGCTGATGTCTAGCCCATACAAGTCCGGTGTTGAACCAAAAAGCTCAGATACCATTCTATAACGTCTCCCCAGTTTAATCGAGGAACATTACTTGTGAAATATACACATACATTCAAAAAAATTTTGCTAACTAAATTCCTATCGCTTACCAACTACAAATTATACACAGATTTAACCATTGTCCGATACCATATAATTAAATGCATCTACATCATTCTAAATGAACATGACTATTGCGTCTTCATTGAGACAAACCGCACATGAAACAACCTTTGTACTACGTGCAACAAATATTCACAGCGCGCACACCAACCTTTGTACTGCATGTGACAACTATTCCGAGCGTGCGCGACGATCCCAACATCGCGTCAAAATCTATTACCATTACTACAAAAATCGATTAGAAAATACATTTAAACCTCGAATTACGAACAACATGACAATCAAGCTGAAACAATTGTCCATACTAGTTACAACGTAAATGCAGCTAATAATTTCACCACGACAACTTATAATTCACTCTTATGCATAGAGTAAAATATACAATAGTTAAACTCAGAAATTAACACAGGAAAACATATAAACATTTATATTTTAAAAATAGTTGTGCAACCAACTGCTTGGAAAGGACATTCCACCCAACCATAGACGTGTTGTTCCAAATATCAATAGCATGTCACCCCAAGTCGGTGCTAAGAATCCATAAGAGAAGGGTGCCTCTCACAGTCCACTCACAACTCAATATCCCACAACCCATTGGTATTCTCCTACAACTATCCCGAATTTCCTCCAGCTCTCTTCCTCTTGAACTGCCCAACCCAAGGAATGTACCCCTTCATTGCTCTCAGTCCATCGGGCATCCCATTCATTTATTAGGGTCTCTCTGGCACATGTAACTAGGAATTTCTCTACTGGGAACTCAAGGGAACTCACTGCTAGGAAAACTACCAACAACAACAACAAACACTTGTTGTTACAATGCAACTCACATAAGAGTTCATTCTTAAAGCCTGACAACCTGACTCTTCAATCTTCAGCTCCAAAGTGCTTCAACATGCTCTAGAATTCGCCCAACCTTCTTGCTCTATCTCTCGTGCTCTC
>JASDQU010373930.1:74429-92801 GCA_032191745.1 Picea mariana | reverse complement strand
CTAGTTAAGGTCCCACTAAAATGTTTTCCACATAACTGACAGATACAATCTGCCCCTTCCCTCTTCACATATTGCCATGCCTCAACAATGGATTTAGGTGCCATTTAATTAAAATTATGCTCATTGTTCTTTGCTTTGCTCTGCTCAGAACTTTGAAGATTATGTCTGGAAATTTAAAAAAAATATGTTTAGTGTGGACAGTGGCAAAATAGGAAAATGCACACTGCAATGAATACACATATATATTTTTATATTAGCTTAGATAAAAAAATAAAATAAAAACAAACATTTTCATGCACAAATTACAGCCTAAATGCTACAGGCTACAACGTACAGGCTTCATTTTGGTAAATTTATGTGTTGAAAACACTGTAATATTCCCCACAGACTTTGGCAATCAATAACGAAAGAAATATTTTCTAAGATGGACTGTGTAAAATATAGTTGGATCATAGAAGCATAAACAAAGTGCAGATTCTGGCAGACTCTAAACTGCTAATGGACTGGGCAAACAACACATGTCAAATGGAGAACTTGACTCTCAGTGCAATTACAAACAGGGTTTTGGAGGTAAAAAGAGTTTCCAGAAATTACTTCTCTGATATTTATAGAGAATTTAATGTTCGAATTTTATTTATAGACATTGTTGGTATTGGTTGTTAGGGAATTGTTTGAACCCACATTGTGCATTTAGACATCCGGTAAGTTTCCCCCTTTCTTTTGAGGTTTTTGGCTGAATTGAGGAAAGAGACTTTTCAGGGAAACTCCAATTTGGAGTAATTCTTGACATGTATTATTAGTCTGAGCTTGTTGTGTATTCTGTTCTTATGTTTGCCCTTTTAGGTTCAGGCATATTGATTCTTTTAATGCAAATAAATTTTGAAATCATCTGGGAATTTTTTGTAAAATATGACAAAGGTTTTGTGAAAATTCAAACCAATTACATTACAACAATCCTTCAAATATTATACTTCTTCCCTTAGCATTTACATTCCTTATTTTTCTTTCAAATTTGATTTATGCTTAACTGGGTGGTTACTCAAATTGCTCAAAGCTTCAATACTGACCTATTTGGTAGCATCCTAAATGTTTAGAACTTTACCATTGGGTAGAGGCTCGAGTCTCCTATAGTTGCACTGGGATGCATGATTGCATCACTTCTCATTGGGTTGATTTGTGAGATCACATATGAAATCCAAGTAATATGGATTAGTAATTTAGTTTGAAGTTTCATAGGAGTGCCATGGCAAGTGTCATTCACCATGTGGCCCACTTCACTGGTATACAATTTTATTGTTTCAATGACCATTTGGTCAATGGCATAAGAAATTTGAATTCATTTTTTTGGATTTTCACCGAAGTTGCCTATAATTTCAGGTTTTCCTCTATCATGATTTATGAGTGGTAGTTCGAACCAGGTGACTTAGGTTGGGACTAGTTGCCTACTATTATTGAGATTATGAGTTATTATTGAGATTACGAGTTATTATTGACGGAGTATGGTTTTGTCAAATTTCTTTTGAAATCGGATAACTGTAACGAAATCAAGATCTTGTTGTGCTTATGATTGTGTAGTTGTGCACTCTGAGAATGCAGGGCTACAGGTTGCTCTCTGTACCAACGTCGAATTCCTAGCAAGACAACGATTCAATAAAGATATTGTACTGGATAGTTCAGGGCTTTATACCATATGGCAACTTAATCATACACATTTATAATGCACGCAAGGATATCTGGATTGCAAAACCCGATTATATTACACAACAAACCATATTTAGCAGAATAATTATAAGACCTGATCATGCAAACAGTTTACGAAATAAAAGGTCCGTTTGTACTGGTTGTAGTGGAAGAGACGACATTGATTTGATTTTTAATTGTAGAAGTCTTTGGAAAATGTTTTACATGCCTATTATCGTATAAACTATGAACTTAAACAGTCTTGGGTGTAGTTAAGAAGTGAAGTAAATGTTGGAGTGTACCGAGCATTATTTACAGGCTTAGAACTCGTACCAGGCGGACGCTTGAAAACAACCATGCGGGTAGCACCGTAGCACTGTAACTCGCGTAGGAACAGAAAACAGGTAGCACCGTAGCTCACGTAGAGAGTCGAGATTGGGACTCGGGAGATTGGAGTGTTGCACGGCTACAACTGTGTGCAATGAACCACGGGAAATTCGAAAGGAGAAATGCTAGCACACGAGCGGAGGGTACTTGGAGACTGGAGTTGGTAAGTGAGCCACCGAGCGAGAAACCCACAAACGCGAGAAATCCGCAAATCGTGAGTGGAAAACCACCTAGTGTTTGAAACTTTTTAAAAAACCACGCGTCGAATTTCCAGTCGAATCTCCATAAATTCGTTGAAAAAATCGCCCCCAAATTCGAAATTCGTCCCCAAATTTGAAATTCGAAATTTGAATTCAAAATCGCCGAATTCGAGATGAATTTGTTCGACTAGGTTAAAAATTCGCCGAATTTTGAATTTCAGGCTTGAAATTCGGCGAATGCGGTGACATAGATTGTAGTGTGCAAATCTGCTGTTTCCTCCTCCATCAAGTTTATATGCTTGGCCAACCGCATATACTTCGAGTTGTCTTCCAAGAGTCTCTTTATGGTTATCCTAGTCTATTTAAAGACTTCTCTAGCCCCATCCACTCTATTTGATTTACACTCTTCTCATTGAGCATTTTTTATTATTTGAAGAATTGTATATAAACACACAAAAAAATGCTATTAAAGGTGCCTACACTCCCCAATTCTAATCATAGGCTATTTAAAGACAATCCTAATCTTAGCATATTTAAAGAACCCCACCCCTCTATTTGTTCTGCAGTCTTCTCATTGAGCATTTGAAGAGTTGTATTTAATTTTTAATCTTTATTCTTATAGATATTGAAACTAAAATAAAAAGTAAAGGTAAATGAATGAAGGTAATTGATAACATAACAAAAAATTTAACATTAAAAGTTAAAGTGGAAGTTGGAACCCTCATTTTAAGATGTTTGGTGATGGAATTAGACCCATCTGACCTCACACAATGAAGATAGAAATTAGGTGTTTTTTATCTTTCAACACAATAATTTTTTTTGACAATTCAACATTTCAACATATATATTCAAAACAAGACATTGTATCCCTTCCTCTTGCACCCTTTTAGTTGGGAATTGTGGGATTTCAAGATTGAAATCTAAAAGGAGAATTGGCTACTCAATTGTACCAATTGATTGAAACCTATATGTTGCTCATTGGTGCTAATTTATTTCATATTTTTAATGGTAGCTGCTCTTAAAGCCATTCATCGAGAGAAAGCAAACTTTAGATTCCTAGACTTGGTTGAGTTACATTAATGAGCTAGATTTCATATGAGCTATGTACTCATTTGATTATAATATGTATGATAATGTTTGGACTCTAAAGGCCATTTAGAGCTTCACTATTTGTGAATTTTTTCTTAGAACTGTAATTATACATTTCTAAGAGCTTATATCTTGATGACATTTAGCTATATTCACCCTTACATTCTATACACATGAGCAAAGTGATTTTGGTGTTTAATGGTTTGGATTTACATTGATGTACGTGAGTATATTATTTTTATTTCTTAAAATTTGAATATTCTATGTATTTTTTAGTGGACTAAGTGGTCAACTTGGTTATTTGGTTGCTTTTGGTTTGCTTCTAGTTCGGTTTGTGGTTTTAGGAATTCTAATGTTAGGAATTCCGTTTTTGGTTTTGGTCCAATTCTAGTTTTGATAACTTTGATCCTATAGTCATCTAGTTAACTAGCTATGATGCTTGCAAGTTCTCTACAAAATGATCTTGGATACATGGTTTATCTTTAACACATTGTTAGTTGTTTTGACTCTTCACACCTTAGGCAATATATAAGGCTAAAGATTTCATTAGGCAATATATAATGTTCTAAGGGGGTAACTACTTTTTTGTTGTCTTCAAGGGTATCGTCTCATTTTGCTTTCAACATCAATCTAGTCCTTTGTTTTTTCACAAATAATTTTTTTCCCTAGAAATAATCACAATTTAAATATAAAAACATTATCAATTTTTCAATGGCCCTTTGTCCCTTCTATACAATGTCAAAGTAGCAATTTGATTGATAGCTACATCATCACAACCCATATACAACAGTTGGCCTCAACTTGGTACCAAAGGTCATTGAACCTACTAAGCTCAAAACATGTTCTCACTCATAGCCTAAACTTAAAAAAAACAAAACCTATGATCTAGGGCATATAAAGAACATATACAAATGTTTAGCATATTTTTAGGTGTTTGTTTAATACACTCTTCCAACACTATCTCTCAGATGTGAAACAAACTGATGATACATATATTCATAGGTATCCAAAATAAGATTCTAGTGTCTTTCCTTCCAAACATCGAGTTAACAAAAATCCTCAACACCTCACATAAAGGGACTTGGATCATATTCTTGCTTTTCCCACCCGTGCCAATATCCAGGGGCCATTTGCAATCCTTCTTTTGACAACAAGTTAGCTATCGTGTTCCTTTTTTCTGTAAACATGCATGAAAGAAACATCAGCCAATGCATCTTTAATATTCAATATCTCCTCAAAGATGGGGCCTAAAATAAAATTTTCTAATGCCCTTTCTCCCTTCATCTATTTTATCACTAACAGAGAATAACCAATTATTTGAATTTTTTTGGACCCTACTAGCTTCTCCTTTGCATAAGTTCCACATGGGGACCCTTTGATTTATATCCAATCACAATTTTTGTTTTTTGTTTTAAGTGGGCACTTGAATTTCCAAACCCCTTTGTACCACCACATCTTATTATGGGACAAATCTTCCTCCCTAATCACTTTATAGCCTAACTTTGGAGTATATCTACCACCAACAAGATTCTTGGACCAAATAAGCTCATCTTTATCTTCTTGTATCCTAACATGAGTACTTTTAAAGCATGGCAGTGTTTGTTCCAAATTTGCCCCCCTTCCACAACAAAACCCATACTTACAACATCATCCCATTTTTGACTCATAATAGTTGTTCTTACAGGATTAGTGACTTGGTATAAACAATAAAATCCCTTGGCTCTTAGAACTTCCACTATATTCTTGGTTAACTCATAGTTTTCATGACACCCAACTAATGGATCATCTCCTAGCCTCACTTTATTTCCAACACCTACCTTCCACACTTGCCATTTTCCATTCAATGAGAGGGGCCAAAACTATTGCCTTCCATAAAATTGAGGCATTTTGAAAAGGTTTAAAATTTGATCTTATCTAGTCTTCCATACACAAAGGATCAATATATTTTTGCTTTACCACCTTACACCACATCCCTCTTCCTTTGATAAGTCTCCACACACATTTTGTATATAATGTTCTTGCTAAGTGGTGAATATTTTTAATACCCCAACCACCCATTTTCTTTGGAATTGCAATTTTCTTCCAAGATACCTATGGGAAATACTTCCTCTTACAATGACCAACATTAAGGGAATTTGAAACTCATTTCTTACTTGCTTCAAGACACCTTTAGGGATAAAAGACAAAGAGACCCAATAAATTGGAATAGCTTCTAAAATTGATTTAACTAGAATCAATCTGCCTCCCCTAGATAGCCATCTATTACACCATAAAGATAATCGTTTCTCCACCTTAGAAATCATCCATCCCTTTTGGTATAGTCATTAAGCTTTAAATAAAACCCAAGGTACTTTATACCTAATTGCAAATCAATTTTTTTAATGGGAAACATGTGCATAAACTGCACTTTGTCTTCCTCATTGATATAACTATCTATTACACCATAGAGATAATTGTTTTTCCACCTTGGAAATCATTCAACCCCAATCCCTTTTGGTATAGTCATTAGGCTTTAAATAAAACCAAAGGCAATCTATACCTAATTGCAAATTAATTCGTCTAACAGGAAACATGTGCATAAACTGCACTTTGTCTTCTTGATTGACACCCATGAAAGAAACAATTGATTTCCACAAATTTACCACCATGCCAATGGCCTTACAATAGAGGTCCATTAATCTCTCTAAGTTTCTTTGCATCTCTTCAGGAACTTTTGCAGAATAAAAGAATTTCATCAACGAATAATAAGTGCGAGATATGTAAGGTCTTGTCAACTCTCGTCCCTTTAGAAGCTCTAGAAGGCTTTGCCTCAAACAATGCTATGTTAACCCTTTAGCCTCTAGGAGAAACAATAAAGGGGAAAGAGTACATACTTGCCTTAACCCCCTCCCTAGCTCGAAGAAATTAACATTGCAAAAGAAACTGAAGATACACAATTCATAACCCAATTAACAAAGTTAGGATTGAAGCCCATGTGTATAAGCATTAGGCTCATATAAAGCTAGATGATTCTATCGCAGGCTTTTGACAAATCAACCTTGATTACCATAGCAGACGACCTTTTAACTTAAATTGAATGAAAGGCTTTCTAGGCCACCCCCATAGCCTCATGGATTTGTCTCCCATCTAGAAACCCGAATTGCTTCTAAGATATAGATTTTGATAGTAATTCCTTCACCCTTCTTGCAATAGTTTTTGATATTATTTTATAAATGCAATTGCACAAAGAGACTGTTAGAGTATGTAGCTCGGGCAGGTACTTCCACACTCGGGGTGTCTAGTAGTGTGGAAGGGACCCCCATGATGTCTAGACAACTTAGTGATGGTGGGGATCACTGAAGTCAACATGGGATTAAGTCACAACCGTTGGATGTGACTTAAGTTGTCTCAATGCTTGATTAAGTACCCATCGTTATATCTAGATATGGCTCTCTTGGTCTTTTAAGAACCTTAAAACTTGAAGTAATGAACCATCAAGACCTTGCATATTCTAGATGGTGTTGACATTTTTCCTATGATTAGCAAATTGATGGGAAAACTTTGTATTGTCATCACCCTTTTCCAACTGCAAAGCTATGCTTTAGTCTCCAAGTAGCTTGACTTGTGATCCTCATTAGAGAAACCAACCAAATCTGTAAAATGTAGATCCTTCAACTGCCTTTTTATCTCAAGTAAGTCCTTCTCACTTTAATTCTTTTTTCATGAGCCCACTTCACAACAACTTGCTTTACCTTAAGATTGGAAACAAATTGAATAGCTGTAGATTGCCTACTCTCCATGTCAAAAGGAACCCATTGATCCCTTAAAAGATTTACAAAGTCCAACCTCCAACCACTGAGCATTGAACTTGAAGGAATTGGGATGTTTTTCACCCCCAACAACCAACTCCAACAGAATAAGGAAATGATTTGAGTCACCTCTAGAACCAACCCATTGCTTAATTCTCATATGCTAAGTCAGAAAGCCTTCTAGAACTAAAAACCTATCTAATCTCTTGGAAATCTTGTCAGACCCCACACTCTTGTTCCTCCAAGTGGGTCTGATTTGGATTCACATTACATCAAATAGACCTTTTACTTCCACATTCCTAACAAAAAAATTAGTAGAGGGTCCATCAATGTTGCTTCACCCCACTTTAGTTTTCCCAATAGAGAAATTCATGTCACCCCCCACAATCGTATAACCATGGTCAAGCTGCTTGGAGTTAAAGAACCTTTCCTAGAAAGGGACTTTATCTGCATAAGGTCCATATATATTCATGACTGAATTTTCCATCCCCATATCATTAGAAAACAATATAATGGTAAGGCCCGAGTCAAAATCCCAAGTATTAGTGCATAATAGAGATCTAGGTCACCACCCTGAAATTAAACCAACAGATTTGCCCTTTGAGTAAGAAAAGATAAAATCCCACCCAGTAAGGATCTTTTTTGAATTAGAACAAATTTAATCACCCTCCCCCATGGATACTTGACCCCCTGCTATTTAATGCAAAACAATCATTAATTACCCACTCCTTGGGGTCGAGTTGCTCTAAGAAGCCCCATTATGGATAACTATTTACCAACTTGAACTTCTAGTTTTGCATCTTCTCGTGCCAAGGAAAAATTGGAATTCCTTCCTCTGACCCCCCTTTTTGTTCTTAACTTCAAACATGGCCAAAACACCTACCCCACTCCCTTCACAGTCTAGAACATCACCTTTTCTAGGTCTAATGGAATATCTAGGAACACCATCATTTCCATACTCCTCACCCATGGCAACCACAACCTTCCCTTAAGAACATGAAAATAGCTTTTTAGGATGATCCTCACAAAAGCCAAGTCCCATATCAGGCCCCAAGCTACCTAAACATATAGAGGATGAAAGGTCACCCTTCCCATCCCTTGTGCCCACACATAAACCATCGTGACCCATAGAACCATCAAAATTCAAAAAGGCAAAAACATATTTTTTTCCAAACCCATTGACCATTGGAGAGAGATTGCTTAAGGGAGCGAGGTCACATGTGGACATACCTTCAATATGTGTGTTGAAGCCTGAGCTTGCCTTTGTGATTTCTTTTGATTCCACCAGCTTTGACCCAACTTCACAATTCAACGATGGAGCATCCTTCACCTTCTCGGCCTTAGGATTGACATTCTTCTTGTTGAAATCATCTCACAGACCTTGAGAGCACCACCAGAGAGATGGGATCCAAAATTTGGACCTTCCCTTCTGCCAAATTAACATCCACAAAGGTCTTTGAATGCTCCAACATATCCATTGGGCCTCCCTTCTTCAATTAGAAACTTAGGTGAAAAGGCAAGGTACAATCTTTAACCATGTGCCCATACACATGATAGCGAGCACATTTGAATGGAACTTCACAGTTATCCATGACCTAGGTGAAAGATGAGTTACCCCATTGTGAAACTAATTGTAGTGTCAGTCCATCATGTAGATCAATACCCAGAAGGATTTTAACATTTGCCATAACACTAGATTCTTTAAAACCCATGTTTGCCTCATAGAAAACCCCCAACTCATTACTAATGGCCTTAGAAACTTCCTAGGACGAAAACTCTGGAGGGAGCCTTAGCAACTTTACCCAAATAGGCATTATTTCCAATTTCTTTGTTTGTGCATTAAAAAAGGGAGTTCAACGTTTCAAAAACATCATGGTTGAGCCCCACCTCCAAACAGAGTGCAAAATCCTCTTTGAGTCTTCCTCAAATTTGAAGATAAAACCCATTCAACCACCAACAAGAATGAAGAATTTTGGCATATAACCAACCACTAACTTCAAGAATCCTTCACCCACGCTCTTAAGGCCATTGCACCCATCCTTCTACCCATAACCGACCTACCACTGCTATTGTTGCCATCTCAACCATTTCATTCATGTTAATATCTTCCCCCAAGACTAATTTAACTAAGCGCTCCTTTGAGTTCAATGTGCTTGCACATTTTACTCAACACATCACCTACCACCACAATGCCACCCCCATTGTCACTACTAACACCTCCCTTAGGTCTATCAAAAGGACATTCAAAACCTTATCCACAATAGCATCAAAATCCAAAGATGGAGACTCCAAGGATATGGACCACTAATTGTGTGAAGTGTGTGTGTGTGTGTGTGTATATATATATATATATTCTCACAACGAAAGAAGTGAGAATGTAGACAATGTAACTAAGTTGTACGGTGAAAAACCCACACTAGAAGAGATCCTTGAGATGGCAAGGTATAAAGGAGTGACTTGTCAACGAAAAGGGAATGAAAATCCAAATTAGTCATATCAAAACATTCTCAAAGCAAGTACTCCTTCAACATCTAAATTCTTAGTTGGGTGGTTGGATGTCAAATGCTAAAGTCTTAGTTCCAGTAGCAGAGCTTATAAAAATACCCTCTCAAAAGGAAAATTGCTAAGAGCCATCGAGGGTCCTAAAGAGAAAAGTGTTGAAAAACACAAGGAACTAAGTCAAGATGCCCCTGTCATCTTGCAAGGTATGGACCAAAGTAGGGGGAATGGAAATCATCAACCCTTCTTCATCTCTTTGTTGGTTAATAGTCTTCTTCTTTATAACTGTATGTTGGATTCAAGGGCTTCATCTAATGTCACGACATTGAAAGTCATGGAGCAATTGAACTTAAGGATCTCAAGACCCTACCATAATGTTTGTGCAATGGATTCAAGAGAGATCAAGGTCCATGGGCTAATAAAAGATCTTCAAGTAAATTTAGCAGTCTACCTAGATATTACAATATTGATGGATGTTGTTGTCATCGATGTACCAGATGCATGTGGTATGCTCTTGTCCCGGAAGTGGGCTGTAAGTTTGGGGGGTAGCCTTCAAATGGATTTATCATATGCTACCATCCCAACTTGTGAGAACACATTTGTTAGACTTAATAGGGAACAAGAAAAGAAGTACCGTGTGGAAGATCCTAAAGACCTTATGAATGAGCTAGTTTATGAAATGGAGGATCTTGGAAAGAATGCAATATTGTCCAACTCTTTAGCACCTGTCAAGGAAAAGTTCAAGGAAGAAAGAGTTGATGAGATCTAGAAGATGAACTTTGATGGAGCACATTCAAAGTCAGGAACTGGTGCAGGCATAGTTGTTACTTCTCCAATCGAAAAATCATTCAACTTTGCTTATAGATTGGAGTTTGAAGTGACCAACAATGTAGCAGAATATTAAGCGTTGTTATTGGGATTGGAAATTGCCAAGGATATGGGAATCAAGATTTTGAAGATTAAGGGTGATTTCGACTTAGCAATTCTTCAAGTTAAAAATAAGTTTGCTTGCAAGAATGAGCGGTTAAAGAGATATATAAATATAGTTTGGGATACTATGGAATTATTTGATGCCTTAGCCCTTGAAGAAGTCCCAAGAGAAATGAACAACAAGGTAGATGTGTTAGCCGTTTCAACTTCAACGTTTCAGCTTTCAAATGAGTTAATGAATGGTTAGGGTAAAATGGAAGTAATTTTTAGGACATCGATTCCATATAACTTCAAACATTGGCAAGTATTTAATGGTGACAAACAGATCTTGAGATTTATGAACAACTTACAAGAGTTTTCAGACTTCGAAGTTGAGGAAGAGGGGCATGAATCCCCAGAAGGGTCTAATCCCAGAGAAAACCCCATTCCAAAAGGACTTATCTCTTTAGAGCAGATCTTTGACAGGCACGACATGAGTAAAAATAAAAAAGAGATAGTAAAACACGATGAGTACATTGAAGTAAATATTGGATCAGATGAAGACCCCAAGCAATGTATAACGAAGATGTTATTCAACATACCATCCCTCTCAAGCAAGATGTAAAGCCTCTTAGGCAAAAGTTAAGACAAATAAATCATAAGTTGGCCCCATGGTGCAAAAGGAACTTCAAAAGATGTTAGCTGCAAGAATTATTGCTCCGACCAAACATTCTTCATGGTGTTCAAACTTGGTAGTTGTCAGAAAGAAGAATGGAAGGATTAGATTATGTGTTGACTTCAGGAGCTTAAATGTTTCATGCGAAAATGATAACTATCCGCTCCCTAACATGGAAACATTGCTTCAAAGAGTTACTGGGTTAGGTATTAAGTCAATGTTAGATGGTTTCTTTGGATATAATCAGGTGTTAGTGAAGAAAGAGGATCAGAACAAAATAACCTTTACAATTTTGGTGCACCTTTGAGTACTTATGGATGCCATTTGGCTTATTAAATGTAGGTGCTACCTTTCAAAGAGCAATGGATTTTTCCTTCCAAGGACTTAATTGGAAAGATTATAGAAATCTATCAAGATGACTTAATAGTTTTTTCAAAAGATAGATGAAGTCATATAAGTCATGTAAGGCAAGTGTTTGAAAGATGTTGAAGTATGGCATCTCTTTAAATCCGACTTAGTCAAAATTTGGAGTTGATGAGGGGAAGTTGTTAGGGCACATCATTTCAAAGGACAGGGTAAAGATTAATCCTGAAAGAGTGGAAGCAACTAAGAAAGTTCCTTTACCCCAAAATAAGAAAGCCCTTCAATCTTTCTTAGGACAGAGAAACTTTGCTACAAGATTCATTCCAAACTTTGCCAAAAAAGTAAAGCCCATTCTTAAGTTATTAAAGAAAGATGTTAAGTTTGAATGGTGCGACGAAGGAAGGAAAGCTTTTAAGAGTATCGAGGATGCAGTTGGAATATCTCATGTGTTGATAAGTCTTGATTATTCTAAGGATTTTCATATCTTCTGCTTCGCCTCAGAGGATGCTATTGCGATGGTTCTACTTCAAAAGAATGATGAAGGACAAGAGCAACCGATAGCATTTATGAGCAAGGCATTGCATAGTTTAGAGTTAAACTATACTATCATGGAAAAGCAAGCCTATGTATTAGTGAAATCTCTTAAGCATTTTAGAACCTATGTTGGATACTCTAAGATAGTGGGTTATGTGCCTCACTCGCCTGTTAAAGATATACTCACTCAGCAAGATTGCTTAGGAGTCGAAGGAAAGTGGGTTTCAAAGATTCATGAATATGACTTGGAAGTAAAACCCACTAAGTTGGTCAAAGATCAGGGTTTAGCTTAGATGTTGACAAAAGGTAATGAGCAAGCATTGGATATCGTATGCCAGAATAGTTCTCTAGCAGTTTCTACAATATTTCAAAGGTTAGAACAACATGATCGGTACTCAGACATTATTTAAGCCATAAAAGAAGGGCACCAAGGTTAAACGCATCTAAGTACTGTATTATTCAAGATGAATTGGGGTGGAGGAACCTCTAAGGTTTAATACTTAGATGCATTGAAGAGTCAGAATCAAAGAAACTTATGACATAGTTTCATGACGAGTTTTGTGGGGGACATTATGCAACAAAAACAACCCACAAAATTCTTAGAGCAGTGTATTATTGGTTGACCATATTTTCTGATGTGCACAAATTTGTCAGAGGTTGTCAGCCATGCTAGTTGTTCACCGAGAAATAGAAATTAATAGCCCTTTCGTTACAACTAGTAGTAGTTGAGGTTCCCTTCCAACAATGGGGCCTCGATTTTATCGGTCAATTTAAGGAAAATTCAAGTAATGGATATACTTGGATTCTGACCGCGACAAATTCTTTTACAAAGTGGGTTGAAGCTATACTCACCAAACGGGCAACCGACAGGGTAGTTATGGATTTCTTAAAAGACAAGATAATTGTAGGATTCAGTGTGCTTGCAAAGATAACAGCAGACAATGCCAAAGCCTTTAGTTCAATAGAATTTTCCTCCTTCTGTTTCAAATATGGTATTGTTCTATCTAGCTCATCCAACTGCAATCCCTAGGGAAATGGACTAGCAGAATCCAACAACAAGAATTTGGTGACCATCATCAAAAAGATAGATGTGATTAACAAGAAAGCGTGGGATAGTAAGATTAAGTATGCGCTTTGGGCTGACCGAATTACGATGAAGAGCGCAACAATGAAGAGCCCGTTCGAGTTAGTGTATGGATTAGATGTCACCTTACTAGTTCACCTCAAGCTTCTAGTGTATCATCTTATTCAGGGTTTCAGTTCGGGTAAGGATGCAATTCAGAATAGGATTGATCAAATAATTGAGTTGGATGAAACCAAAAGAAAATCTTTCAATACGAGTATTAGAAATCAGGGTAAAGTCAAGAGGGCCTTCGACAAGTCATCTCAACCTAGGAATTTTCNCAAATATGGTATTGTTCTATCTAGCTCATCCAACTGCAATCCCTAGGGAAATGGACTAGCAGAATCCAACAACAAGAATTTGGTGACCATCATCAAAAAGATAGATGTGATTAACAAGAAAGCGTGGGATAGTAAGATTAAGTATGCGCTTTGGGCTGATCGAATTACGATGAAGAGCGCAACAATGAAGAGCCCGTTCGAGTTAGTGTATGGATTAGATGTCACCTTACTAGTTCACCTCAAGCTTCTAGTGTATCATCTTATTCAGGGTTTCAGTTCGGGTAAGGATGCAATTCATAATAGGATTGATCAAATAATTGAGTTGGATGAAACCAAAAGAAAATCTTTCAATACGAGTATTAGAAATCAGGGTAAAGTCAAGAGGGCCTTCGACAAGTCATCTCAACCTAGGAATTTTCAGAAAAATGATATGGTGCTTTTGTGGGATAAGAGAAAAGAGAAGCCAGGCAAGCATGGGAAGTTTGACAGTTTATGGATGGGGCCTTATATCATTCATGACATGGCTGGTCCGAATTCTTTCTATCTCAGCCAGTTGGACGATGAAAAGCTAAATCTGCCAGTGAATGGGTAGTTCCTCAAGTTGTTCTTCAATGGTAAAATAGTTTTAGTCTAACCCTTCTTCCCTTCTGCTCCTTTTACTTCTTCAACATTTCATTTTCTTCTCTTTCATTTCAACATTATTTCTGTATATATGCATGCAACTTATATTTTATTGATGGCATCTATAAATTTCATGTGCCATTGATAGTCTTTTTGGCGAGATATTTGTTATTGTGTAGATCACAGATTCTAGAGTTCTCGCATTCTTTCCAAAGATCAAGCACACATCCCCATATGGAGCTAGTCATTACCTCTTAGTTGCACCAAGAAGGACTTAGGATGATTCACAACGTTGAACAAGACACTTGTTCAAATTCAGAGTCCAAAAGTCCTATCGGCCATCATTGCGCCTTCATTTCTTCTTCTTCCATGCATGTTCCCCCCTGGGGGAATTGTATAAAATGAGTTAGCATGAGGTCTCTATTATGTAAAAGAATCAACTCACCTAAGATGTGGTTATTAGCACATACTCTATAGTGTTTTTTTCCACTTGGTCTATTATACCTTGCTTCGACGACTTATAATGTTCTAAGTTTTTTCACTTATACCTCCAAAGCTGGAGTGTGTCCTAATGGCTGTGCCTTAGTGTGTTTTGTCTGAGTCTAGTGTCAAATGTATATTACCATGCTACTCATTAGTCTAGAGTCTCATGGACACACATTAGGTCCTTCTAGGAGTTTTTTAATGTAAAAAAAAGTCCAAAAGTTGTTCAAATTCAGAGTCCAAAAGTCCTATCAAGCACTATTGCCCCTTCATTTTTCTTCTTCTTCTATGCATGTTCCATACCCCCTTGGGGGAATTGTATAAAATGAGTTAGCATGAGGTCTCTATTATGTAAAAGACCTAGCTCACCTAATATGTGGTTATTAGTACATACTCTAGAGTGTTTTTTTCCACTTGGCCCATTATACCTTGCTTCGACGACTTATAATGTTCTTAGTTTTTTCACTCATACCTCCAAAGTTGGAGTGTGTCCTAATGGTCGTGCCTTAGTGTGTTTTGTCCGAGTCTAGTGTCAAATGTATTTTACAATGTTAGTCATTAGTCCAGAGTCTCATGGACATGCATTAGGTCCTTCTAGGAGTTTTTTAACGTATAATGTTTAGTTAAAACAACATTTTAGCTTGTAAATTCTTGTAATTGTTTCATAAGTTGTACTAGGAGGTGTTAATCACTTAGGGGAGTATTATTTTCTAACTCAGAATACCCCCTTTACCTTGGTACCCTGTTTTCGAGCAAAATAATTGATTTTTACCCATAAAGATCAATTATTTCCTCAAAAAGGTGATTTAATTCACTTCCTATTTTTAAGGAAGCATGTTAGGGACATGTTTTTACCTTGTTTCTAGTCTAACTCTCCCTCACCGCTCGTTATGATCACTTGAAGCAAGTTGTGTGTAGTTGGAGTTGAGTGGTGCCAATCCCAAGGAGAGGTGCACACTCTCTCTTGAGAGGGTGGCACACTCTCCTTGATGGCATCAATCCCAAGGAGGTGTGCATACCTCTCAAGAGAGGTTTCTCTCTCGCTCTCCCTCAATCTTTGAGTTGTGGCGCCTTACCTCAATTCGCTGGAGATGTGGTGCATTCTTCCCTCACATGTGGCATTTGTCCACTTTAGTCAACTCGCCCTTTACATTGGGAAATGTGTCCCCATTGTGTATTTATGCAAGTCAACTCCTACTCATTTGGCTAATGGGAGTTTGGGCTAGCTTGAGTGTATTGCTATTGTAATACTATTTTGGAATAAAAAGACTTTGGAGGTCATGTTGGTGCTGTCTACATGTTGTGTGGATGCTATTTTGTCTAGTGCTTAGTACATGAGGTAATTGTAGGCTAAATTGTTGCAATTTATTTTCGTTATTTTGGCCTTTTAAGGGGTGTTATCACCATGAGGGCTTCACCTTATTGACCAATATCTTATCACGTTCATTCATAAAGGGGGTTTTTTAATTATGAAAAATAGAGTTAATATATTGTAGGTATTGTGGGGGGGATGTAGGGTATGAGGGGGTTTATAGGTATTGGGGGTATAAAAAGGTTTATTTCTTAAAAAAAGGGATATATAGTAAAAATAGGGTGTTTTTTATTGGAAAAATGTATTGGGAGGGGGGTTAAACAAAAGGATTTGGAAAGGTATTTATCAATATCTAGTGAAATTAGGGGTATTCTTCAATATCCTACAGACGAACACACTATGTCACAGGTTCATTGAGTGGAGACCTCGTGGTTATCACTCGGTAGGATAGGATCTTTTAAGCTAATTAACTTTTAAGATCTTATTGTTTTCTTACACTAGCGATTTAAGATTTGCATGTACTTTCGGTTGTATTGACATGTTATCTAAGTTTCTTGTGTAGGGAACACCACATTTAATGAATTGTTTGCAAGTATTTAGCTTTTACAGGTTTCTCATCCTTGGAGAAGTGGTTGGGTCAGCCTTGAGCAACCTTCCACAAGCGTCCCTCAGCACAATATCGAAGGACCCCATAGCCCAAAGGAGTTCCACATCTCAAGCTCTCTCTCTCTTTCTTCTCTATTATTCAATAGTTTCTGGTTACCTTTTTTTGCATGCAAAATCTAGATCTATGTTTTAAATCTAAAGCAAAAGTAGATCCATTTGCATGCATGCATAGATCTACATTTCGCTTTCAATTATAAATCATTTAAGTAGATCTAGTCAAGAAAGTAATCTTTTAGTAAAATTTCAAAGCTAGATCTTAATACTAAAAGATAGATTCAAGATAAGAGCTTTATTTGTCATATTTAGGCAAGCTTAAGTGCCCGTTGTTTGCTGTCCTAACAACAAACAAAGAGTTGCTAGAACATCATTTATTATTGATTTCTAGTTGATTTTACTAATCCTGCATGTGGCTTTTTTACTTAGAATTTTTCAAGTTAGACTAACAAATTTTTGCAGGTTGTTCTAAAAGTGATTTGGCCAAGTTTCCCGCGAAATTTGCTTGCTGTTTTTCACATTTTGCGAACAGGTAGAGAGAAGCTTTACCTGATTTTCACGGATCCAGGGCATTCGAGACCTCCTGGGGTGCCTACTCTTCATCCTCTTCACTCTTTCTAAGTATATGTAACTTTGAATGGGTTCTTAAGTTATAAAAGACCCACAAATGTTTCTCTTCAATATTGTAAACTTGAAGGAGTTAGTGGGATAACCCAGTAACCCTCTCATCCTCCCCTACCCCGGGGGGATTGTCTCATTTTTTCATCTCTTTCTATTTTCTCTAATTAAGCAAGATAAAACTAACTAAAATATTCAAGATAATCCGCAAAACATTTCATTTATACTTTTCTTTCAATCGGTAGTAAGAAGGTAGTGTTCTAGATTAGTTTTCATTTCCAAGTTTCTTCTTTTTTGCAAAGATTAACGAACCTTTCCTCGTCAAGATCTTAGTATGCTCTCTGCCTCGCGAGTTCAACTCAATCTCGACAGATCATAATAGATCTTGAATAGTGCGGACTAGTTTAATTAGATAACTTTTTCTATTTTTGCTCAATACAGGGATCAATACATGGTGATTACATGTGAGTTTAGGGGGTTGCCTAGAGATTAAATCTCGCCCCGTTCGAAGTTCGTGTATTTTCGCTTGTACCTGCTTGAGTAACAATAGTTAAAAAGTGACGAATGATAGATTAGTTTTAGTAATTAGATAATCTTTCTATTTTTGCTTAAGCTTACAATTTTGGCATTCGTGAGTGGATCGCATCCCATATCTATCCTTCTCACTTAATTAATCTAAGTGCAATCCAAGCAAAACCACTTAATTAATTAAAATTTACCAAGAGCAATCCACAACTTTTATTTTGCAGCTACATCTTTGGCACTGGTCTTTATACTATCATTTCAACTTTTGAGCTCTTTTCAGTGTTGCTATCTTATCTCATTAACATTTAGTTAGTGTTTTTTTTTTTTTTTCTCGGAAAAAAGCGTAATTCTATTCATCCAAAGAGAACCAAATTACATTCTATAGGTGCCTAATGCACGACCCAATCCTGGGTAGAATATCCCAAAGGGACACAAAATAGCTGGTTGGAGAGCCAAAAAAAGAAAAGACAGAAATAGATAGCGGCCCTCAATAGGCCCGAAACTCTTATCAAGAGAGCCCGTCACAGAAATAAAACCCCAATCAGGGAAACCCAAACAACCCCAGGAGGTTGGATGGACTAGGTCAGAGCGGTATGAAAACCATCACAAGCTGAACCAGTTGCA
>JASDQU010373930.1:45280-57892 GCA_032191745.1 Picea mariana | reverse complement strand
TTGCCAAGGAGATGTGGGAAGCACTTAAGAACTTGTTCGAGGTGAAGAACAAGAACCGGAAGATGGCCTTGAAGACTAAGTAGCATGATACCAAGATGGGTAAGGAGGAGAGTGTCTCTTCTTATCTTACCCGGGTGGCTCAAGTTAAAGATGAGCTGGCAGTTGTTGGAGAGGTCATTTCAGATTCTAAGTTGGTGAGGATAGCCTTAAATGGCTTCACCAAAGATTGGGAAGTCTTCGTGAAGTGCATGGTGGGTTGTGAGCATCTACCAGATTGAAGCAGACTATGGGATGATTTCACTTAGGAGGAGATCTGAGAAAGATCTCAGAGCAGTGATCAGAAGACAGACAGAGCTGATGAGAATGTTGATCTTGTGGCAAAGAGCAAGAAGAAAGGAAGTTCTGGAAGGGACTTGAGTAAAGTCAAATGCTTTTGTTGTAACCAGTTGGGGCACCTTGCCTCTCAATGTCCTGAGAGGAAGAAGAAGAAGGAGTCAGAGGGGCCTGAGACAACGGCTACAACAGCCATAGAGGACTTTGCTTCAAAGTTTGATAGGGAATTTTCTTTGGTTACCCTAGTTTCCAGTGTCGGTAGCGGAAGATTCGGAGGTGATGTAAGATGGATTGTGGATAGCAGAGCCTCTAACCACATGACGGGAATCTGGCGAGTATTCCCAGACTTCACAGAGATTGGTCCTGGCCGACAGGTGGTAAATGAAGGTGGTATGGCAAGAGTTGTATGTGGAGTTGGGAATGTCAGATTCCAACTCGAATTTGGGGGACTCTTGGAGATTGATGGAGTTCTCTTTATTCCATGGTTGAGTGTTAACTTTCTCTCAGTCTCAGCCTTGGAGGATGTAGGATATTGCATATTGTTCAAGAGGGAATATGTTTTTATCTACAGAGAGGGAGTGGATCTGGTAGAGCTGCAGTTGATCGGTAACCGGGTGGATAGGTTGTATATGTTGAGAGGACAGCCTATGATGTGTGATTCAGCGTCAGATGAGGAGGCTTCTGAGACTGCGGTGGTGCCAAGGTATCAGTCTTGCATTCTGAGAGAAGAGAGCGAGTCTCTTCTGAGCACTGGCAGAAATCTCAGCCAAGTTGATCGAACCGATGCTCAAGATGAAGTGAGCTCAGGGTTCCGAAAGGTTGCCAAGGTAAGATCTTCTAATTCGAGTTTTGTGCAGGTGTTGCAGATGGCTCTAGGTTCAGAGGGAGCTCCTATAGAGCACAGTATGATGGGACCAGATGATGGAGATGGCAGTGAGTACATCCCTCGTTAAGAGGGAGTGTTGAAATATAACAAGGGATGTCCTCATTCATGTTTTTTTTTCGTGTTTTGTCATGGGGAGGACATAAAGTCATAATTCCTAGATATGTTTTATTTGTAAAGTGACTTTTTAAATAAAGTGCTTTTATAAAGTAAATCTACTTTATAACTTCAAGTGATTTTAAGTTGTGGGACCCAAAAAGTATTTAATGAGCATTTATTACTTATTTTGTAATTAATGAGGAGCATTAAATATGAGCCCTTAGACTAGACTTATGATAGCCATTAGATTGAGTTGGTTATGTAAGTTAGGGTTTCTTGGGAAAAGAGAAAAGTACATATACATGCTTAGGGATGTGAGAATAACACACTGGAGAAGACGAGAGGAGTTGAGTTCAGAGATTGCTTGAGAGAGGAAAGTGAGCATCAAGAAGGGCACAATTCCCAAGAGAGCTAGGGTGAAAATCCCAAGGAGGCATTTTCTGTTTTGATTTGCTGCAGTGATATTTGTTGGGACAAGCTATACTATACGGATCCGTACAGGCCGTACATCAGCATTCTTGAGGCACAAAAACCAAGGCAAGCTTTGGCATGGTTTTTGAGGCAACCCTTGAAGAATTTTCTAAAGGAGGACGGTCGTACAGAAGGCAAGGTACAACTACCTGTTGTGGCATGAATTTCAAGGTGCCAACTTTCAGCAAATCTGTACAACTGTATGGACTGTGGCATGGTTTTCAAGACAGATTTGTGGGGGGCGGTTTTTGTGCTGTAAGAGGTATTTCTCTTGGCTGAAAAGTGTTATTGATGTTGTTCTGAACTTTCCTAAAGCAAAATAATAATATCTCTCTCTCTCGTTGGGTTTCCCCACACTGGGGTTTTCCCCGGCATTTGCCTAAATTTCTATGAGTTATGGGTTGTTGTTCATTGTGTATTTCCGCTGCATATTTTGCTTAACAATGTGTATTTCTGCTTATAAAAATTTCTGAATGTGGGTATGCATTTCTGAAATTTAAGAAGACAGTTATCTCTAGGTTGCTAAGTGTTTGACGAAATGTGTGAATGAAATATTTCTTATTTTGTCATTAAAAATCTACACTAAGAAGGCAAGAGTTGATAATGGAGTTTACCCCTCTCGGGATACATCTCTGAGTCCCTTTTCAAACAGTGAGACCACTCTTGATTAATCTCAAATATGCTTCTTTTACAATGATGATTTACAATACCAAATTTGAAGACACCATTCAATTTTGTTGCTCAATTCCATAAACAGAGGTTACCACTAAATTTTGAGAAAAATGAGTATAAACTTGACTATGTTTTGAACAGGGGCTTAAAGACCCCCTTTTGCACGCATAATGAGACTATGGGTCTCGTACATGAAAAAATGGACTAAGACTTTTAGACATAGCACTTTTAAACAGATCCAACATCACCATCGGATTCCTCTCGAGGTTTTGAGAAAAATGAGTATAAATACTTTATAAGTTTCTCAAAGAACTCAATAAAGCGCATAACGAGACACCCAAAATAGGAACACCTCTTGCACGTAAAATGAGGCAACTCTACATGAAATTTTATGCAAGGCACTCTTGGAATGAATTCCAATTTTCTGGCACACACCTCCATGTCTTGGAACATTGGTATGGGAGCTGGTTAAATAGGGCGCGGGGCTAACCTCTCGCCCGAACTCTGTGGCCCACATTAAATGTTTTATTGTTGGAATCCCGTAATAGAAGGTGCCTTTGGCACAATGGTTAGAATGTTGGCATATGGGGGAGAAGGTTGCGAGTTCAAACCCGTGGACCTCTCCCCATTTAGTTCTTTTGTTATAACTATATGATATATATAGTATATTGTTTGTTTGTTTGTTGGCATATGGTTGTTAACCCCTGCGATTGTTGGGTATGGTTATATTGGATAACATATAAACCGTGGGTCGGGGGCTTAGCCCTCAACCCTTTTTTCCATCGAATATACCATTTAACAAGCTTAAATAACTTTAATGCCATATACAATTAAGTCATAGCCATGTGGCGTGATCGTAAGCCATTGGATAAGTATGCGAGAGACTCGGGTTTGATCCTCCCGGCTCACAACCATATTTTGTTCAACCTTAACCATATTCAACCAATGGGACACTGCCACGTAGCAGACTCTCATCGGTCCACTTTGCAGATTCCACTTGTACGATCAAGCCACGTGTCATCACATGATGCGTCCATGTCACAACTCGATAAGTTGTACAACCCTACTGACTCGGCATGTTACCTGCCACGTGTTACGTCATGAGGTTGCCATGTCAAGATCGTATGACTTGTATGGACATGCCACGTGTCACCCTTCCACTAGTGCCACATGGCACCCCCTTTTGGCCTTCTGACCTTGTTTTACGAGAACTTTGAAGAGAAATATCTTTCTCATACGACGTCCGTTTGAGGCGATTCACATGTCATTGGAAAGCTCTACGCAATGGAGTCATTTTCAAGAGCATTTGAGATAATTAGTTTTTTAGTGTTTTGGATCCTCCTGGATCAACTCCATCAAAGGTGGTAACATTTTTGTCATCGTTGCCAGGGATAAAGTTCGTCGCTTGATTTTTGTTTGGGATTCATCTTGAATGATTATTCAGTTGAGAGTGTTGTGAAAGCGAATCTAAATATCTCATTTAGAGACTCCACGTAAAGAAAATACAACTAAGAAATACACTACAAGAATAAATCCGCAAGGTTTAATTCATCTTGTGCCTCAACCTACTATAGTCTATAGACGAAGACTATATAAGCTTAAACTAAGAAGCTAATATTCCACTAGGGCTCAAAACATTGCAATATATAAGAAGACTGTTTGTTGATAATTCAAGTGTCCTTAATCAAAATCAAATGGCCACTCCTTGGTTGATTGATTATTACAAAATATTTGATTTCTTTACAATTGTTGGTCAACCCCATGATTTACCTAAGTCATTGGAAAATAGCCTTTGTTTCATGGTGACAATTCTATTAGCGTTAGTGATCATTAGGATGCTTTCTTGGATTTTGCTAGAACTGCT
Source organism: Picea mariana (assembly GCA_032191745.1). Lineage (NCBI taxonomy): Eukaryota > Viridiplantae > Streptophyta > Pinopsida > Pinales > Pinaceae > Picea > Picea mariana. Next base: position 53,570 of record JASDQU010373930.1, on the reverse strand, counting down.
AAAGTTGAACATCTTGATGTGTTTTATAAATGTTTTTCTCTATCATTGAGGACAGATTCTAGAAAATGGTTTACTTAATTGTTTGATAATAGTATTAACTGTCTTAATGCTTATAAAGATGCTTTCTTTGGTAGATGGTTGGAAAGAAGAGATAGTGGGTTTCTTTTGAATGCTCTAACTAATATGATGATAAATGAAAATAAAATTATGGATGAATTTAATCTCATATTTGATAAAATGATTTAAGATATCCCTTAAAGTCATCAACCTACCTAACCACCATCTTGTTTTATAATCCAAATATCCTAACCCAACCTATAGCTAGGGCAATTTCTAAGCCAAGAATAGTCCATAGTGTCGATCCTGCCTCTAATCCTTTAGTTGCTATCATGGAAGCAATAAAGAGACTAGAGATTAATTTCACACAAACAATTAATGCATTGTAGAATATGGTTGTGCAAATGGAAAGGAATCAACAACATAATAGGTTCCCCCATAGGAATGAGTCCTCTTCTTATTTCGAAGCTTGTAGAGATTGCCATGAAGAAAATAGTTGTTCAAGGTATTTAGACATGGTCAAGAATGAAGCAAATTCTCAAGATGACGATAACTATTTGAATTCTTGCAACAATATGTTTGAAAAGAGGAAGTCTTACGCCTTTTCCCAAGAGAATATGCAAAAAGCTAAGGATAAGGCCATAGATGTGGAGAGAGTAGCTAGAATATTTGGTGAAGGGCCATCCCAAGAGGAAATCCAAAATATGTGGGGTAATATATATAAAGAAGTGACTTATCAAAGAAGGGAAGGCAAGCCTCCTCGAGGAGATCAACAAGGCTCTACAAGATTTCCTAAGAAAGATAATCAACCTAAGGTACAGAGTATAAAGGGGATTCGACAAGTACTCCCCTTGAAATAAATTTGGTTGTAACTAATTGGGTGAGTAATGCTAAAGTGCCTATCCTTCTGACCGAGCTAGCAAAGATTCCTTCCATAAACAATCATTTAAAGGTATCTCTTGGGCTTGAAGAGACTAATCAACCAAGTCAAGTTGTGGACAATAATGAAGATTGCCCTATTGTTCTCCAAGCCATGACACATGAAGGAAAAATGAATGGAAGTCATGTACCTTTCTACGTATCATTAATAGTGAATGACTTGCTCCTACATAATTGCATGTTGGGTTCCAAAGCCTCAACCAATGTCATGTCACTTAAAGTCACGAATCAATTGGAATTGCAAACCATTAGACATTACATAAATGTATGCACAATGGATTCTAGAGAGATTAAAGTAAGTGGTTTGATCAAATACCTTCATGTTAAGTTGGCATTTTACCCGGACATCTCTTTGTTGACGGTTGTAGTTGTTATATATGTCTTGGATGCACAAGGAACGCTCTTGTCTTGTAAGTATGTTGCCAACCTAGGGGGTAGTATCCAAATCAACCTATCTTATGCTACTATTCCCACACATGAAAGAACCTTTGTGACATTACACCATGAGCAAATGAAGAGATATCATGTAGAGGACCCCCAAGATCCCATGAACGAACTAGTTTGTTATGAAGAAAATTTAGGATCTTACAATATGTTAATGAATGAAGTAGCCCTCCAAAAAAATGTCAACATGGCTTGGAAGATGACATTTGATGGAGATAAGTCTAGAACAAGGGTTGGTGTGGGGATTATCTTTACAGCCCCTTAAGTTGTCATATCATGTTGTGCCTCCAATTTAGATTTTGAATCAACAAACAATGTGGCAAAGTATGAAGCCTTGTTGCTTGGAGTGAATTTGGCTAAGGATATGGGAATTAAAATTTTGAAGATCCAAGGTGACTCCAATTCGTTGATCATATAAGTAAAGAATCAATTCACTTACAAGAATCAGAGACTGAAAAGGTGTAGGAATGTTGTGTGGGATACCATGGAAATATTCAATGCCTTGTCCTTAGAAGGAGAGCATAAAATGTTTAATGAGAAAGTCAATGCAATAGCAATCATTGTCTCAACTCTCCAACCTTGCAAGGATATGTTGGAAGGAGGAAGATTAGATATTATTTTCAAACCATCCATCCTGACAACTTTGAGCATTGGCAAGTTTTTGATAATGATGCTCAAATCTGATGATTTATGAGCAACTTACAATAATTTGTCGAAAATGAAGTAGGTTGGAGAGAAGAAGGGATAGAGTATCAATAAGAGTTAAGAGATAATAAGATTCATGTTGGCCTTGTTCCCATGGAAAATATGTTTCACAGGCATGACATGTACAAGTAAAAGAAAGAAGTGATCAAACCTAATGATTACATGGAAATTAATATTGGATCGCTTGGTATCCCTATGCTTGCAAAGATTGGTAAAGGAACCACAAGTGAAGAAGGAAGAGAGATTGAGAATTTAATTAGAGAATATAGAGATGTCTTCGCTTGTTCATATAATAAATTGAAGAATTACAAGGGTAATATGACCCAACAAGACATATTGACTAAGAGGGTCATTGACAAGGTAGTCATGGAATTTCTAGAAGAAAAATTATCACTCGTTTTGAAGTGTTGACAAAGTTCATCATCGGCAATGCCAAGGCCTTTAGTTCTACAGAGTTGTTCGCCTTTTAATCTGACTATGGTATTTCCCTATCTCGTTCCTCCAACCATTACTCTCAAGGAAATGGTCTTGCAGAATCAAGTAATAAGAATTTAATGACCATCATTAAGAAGACGATAGGAGATAATAAGAAAAATTGGGATACTAAGATTAAGTATGCTCCATGGGCTAATATAATAACCAAGAAAGACTCCACTTGAAAGAGCGCATTTGAGCTAGTCTATATGATGGAAGTTACTTTTCTAGTTCACTTAAAGATCTTGGGCTACACAATATTGCAACAATTTTCATTTGACCAAGATGCAGTACAAAACATAACAACCAATTAATCAAATTTTATGAGAATCGAAGATGTGCCTTTGATCACCTGACAAAGAATCAATAAAAATAAAGATTAAGTTCAACGAGAAGGCTTGCTTGAGGAACTTCTAAAAGGATGATCTTGTTCTCATGTGGAATAAGAGGATTGAAAAAGCAGGTAAACATGGTAAGTTCGAAAGCCTTTGGTTGGCTCCCTATAAAATTGAAGATACCGCAGATAATAATTATTTCTATCTTTGCCATTTGGATGGTGAAACATTGTCTTTGCCCATAAATGGGCAAATTTTGAAAGTGTTCTATAAGGATAACATTTGATGTCATAGAGCATCCTTGTAAAATAGTAAGTTTCTTAGGATTATATTTACCTGTGTGTTTCATTTACCTTTTTTATTTTTGCATTTTTTCGTTTTGTTTTAGAATAAAGGTAAGATTATGCTCACATGTTATATATTTTCCTTTGAGATATGGGGCTACTAATTGATAATTGGTTTCCATTTCCTTTATACATGAATTTATTTTTATCTTAGGGAAGGGACAAGGAACCTGTGTCTTTGTCCCTCCCCTACATTTGACATCTATCTATTGAGAATGTTTTAGGTTAATGGGTCGTTTGTACATCTCAGAGTTCTCATGCACTCTCACATAGAGCACATGTCCTTGAGTTGGAGCTAGTTGTTACACCTCAATTTCACTTTAGTGTACCTCGTATTTTTTTGTCGGATGTGATCCATCATATGACCAGATCTTGTGCCCATATTGATGATGCTAGAGCTAAGAGTATCATGATTAGATGTGCCACCGTGATACTTTGTACTGTTGTATCATGTTTAACCAAAAGTGTGACCATTTCTACTTCATGTATTGTAGATTAGATGATTTATGTAAAGTGTTTTTTTTCATGTAGGTGGTATCTCTAGACCCTTTGTGGTTAGTCATGGCCCACCCTCTTCATCCCCATTTCAAGATAGTCCATATTGTTATGGATTTTCTAACTATCCCTTGGAGGTAATTTATGGTTTGGGTAGGTATGCAGGGGTCTTGGAGTGGATCACTAGGACACATGACCCAAGGACTCCCTAGTTTTTTCACTTTACCCTCATGTAAAAGTGTTTCTCGTGTTGTAAAGGTTGTCATACCTATAGAAGCACACTTAACTTATGCTTGAGCATGGATCTCCTTATGTATTTTTCACACATTGGCCATGGACTCTTGGCACGTATCCATCTTCTGAGATCACTCTACATGCTCTCATGCAAATACGCAGTTCTTGAGGCACTTTCACAATTCTCAAGGTAATTCACAACACCCAAGGCAATTTAGGGCCTTTTATTCATACATTAGATTTCTCATGCCATGCCACATCCTAGATTTTGGAGCACTCAACTTATTCACTCATTTCAAGGCATTTATCACATGATGTGATGGGTTTATTACCTTGGAGGATGCATTTCATAGTTGTTTGGTCTTTTTCTTGTCACGTGTGGACCTCCCATGACTTGTGTACATTGATGACATGATTTGAGGATGAGTTGGCACCTTAGAGACCTCCCTTGTAGTTGTTGGAGCATGTTTTAGTGAGTCATCCATCCTTTTTTACCTCACTCATGTCACACATCTAGACTTTCTACTTTTTTAGGATGGATGTTGGAACTCTTGTTGACTATTCTTCATGGGAGAGGTATCTTGGCATGTTTTGAGGGTACTTCCTTGCATTTGGGAGAGATGTTGAACACTCATGGACCCTAATTTGACCTCATATTGGGGTGACCTCCTCTATTGAGGGAAATATTGTACACGTGGCACATCTTCATTTTATCTTATGATTTAGTCTCCATTAGTTAGAATACAGATCAATTTGTAGTTCTTCTATGCTAGATCTAAGGAGATAGAAAATAATATTGAATGGGATGGTTGATGAAGCCTCCTTTATAAAAGAGGCTCCTCCTTTCATTCCAAATTGTTGTTGTTGTTGAATACTTTCTTTTGAGAATACCATTTTGTTGAATATTTACCTATTGAGGTGTTGGTGTCAATTCTTGGAGCTCTTTTATCTTGGATTTCTATTTTGGTGCATTAAAGGTTGACTATGTATGCTCGGTACTACTACAAGATTTCAAGGTTGATACACTGAGGGGTTATATTACCACTTGGAGGGAGGACACTTTGGGGTAAATCTTCTCCTTCCTCTTTTATTAGCTTGATATCTTGATCAATTCCTTGTTTTGTCTATCTTTTGAAACCACGGCAAGGGTATTGGCATTTTATCAATATATAGTTGATCTTGTTGGTGGAGGTGCTCCCCTTGGGACCCCTTCTAGTAGTGTATTATCTTCATTAGATAAGAGACTAATATTGATTAGATACAAGACTTAATCTTCCCTTTGGGTTCTAGTCTATTAACCCCAATCCATAAAGATAAAATAGATTAAATTTGAAGAAAGACATTCTTCTTGACCCCATAAGCCGTAGTTGCAATAAGACACTTGTCTTCTCCCAACAACCAACTAAGACAACAAAAAACTTAAAATCCTTTCTTTTATTTTTTTTAGAAACAAATCTAAGAAAAAATCAAAGAAAAATAATTAGTTAGATTTATTTTCTAGTCTAGCATAAAGTTAATTGTTTATTTCAATTTTTAGTCAGGGTTTGTGCTTAATTTCCTATCTTGAAGCCTAAAGAGGCAAATTGGCCAAATAGTTTTGTGCTTTGAAGGTTAAATTATCTTACTTTGGGTTGATTTTGAGGTTTACACAAATCTCAAAATTGTATAAGAGAATAAAAAACATATTTGTCTAAAGCCTAGAGCTAGGTTTTTATGCTTTAAAGGTTCATAGATAACTTGACCTAGCATATATTTCATTTACTAGAAGGTTGTTACATGTTTATCATTCATTTATAGTGGTGAAACTCATCTCTAAGTTAGTGTTTATTGCATATCTATTATTTAGAGATTTTCTTGGTAATTTCTAGAGCTAACATTGAATAATCCTAAGGGGGAATTTACCTTTTCATTTCAAGATTCTATTTATCTTAGTGATATGCCTATTGTGAGCTTGATTATAAGTTACTTGGGTTGTTATTTTGTTGCATATCGTAAACCCTAGTTGAAACATCCAAGACTTCTTGCTTAAAACTGAAAATATCTCTCTTGGATTGGCTTCTTTCTCACTTCAAATATGGAATTTTGTGTTTATTTATCATTCAGATGATTTAGAAGTATAGGACAGTTGTGTGCTTGCCCATAATTTAGTATACACTTGATTGGCACCAAAAACACAATACACACAATCATTTTATGCTAGCCGATTTCATCCCTAGCAGTTTAAAGTAGCTTAAAATGGCTCTTTTCAAGTAGCCTTTTATATGTTTCATTTACTAGGACGATAATCAATCTAATGCAAATTTGAAGTTATTATTTCATGCACACTTCATAGTCAGACTTGGCACACACACTCCACTAGATACTAACTCATATCTCTCAAGTGGATAATTGTGGTTCTATACTATGTGTTGAGTCACCAAATTACCATCCCTTTTATCATCTTTTCACAACTTTTCCCTTGACTTTTAATCATCTTTTGCTCCTTGTAACCTTGTATTAAGTCCATTTTAATGTCTTACGTGGGATTAGGTTCAAGATATTTTCCATGCATTTATTTTAGTATTTTAAATGAATTTATGATTAAATGATAGAAAAATAACATCCTTTCACTTATCTTTGAAAGTTGGGTTAGTTTGGTGATGATTACAAGTACATTTGGAGCTTCCAATAATGCAATTTTTTATCACTTAGCTTCAAATTCGAATTTCATCTTCAACCATTGAAGATTTGATGAAGATTTGGGATGATCCTTCAAACATTTTGGATATAGAAGAATCTTGAAGTCTTGGATAAGATTTGTTATCAAATATCTTAGAGATTTTGGAGATATCTTTAATTTTCTAATCTTTAGCAAAAGGTTGTAACCACATGAGTGATTTGTGGATCTGAATTTATTATTTGTTGTTTTAGTTTGTAAGAAACCTCATGTATCAATAAGAGTGCCTTATCCATTCCAAAGGGAAGACTCTTGGAGCATATGTCCAAGTTATGATGGAATAAAGAAATTTTTTTGATATTTCCTTTCAAATAGATCGTCATTTTCTAGTTTTATAAATAACATGTTTTAATTTTATGTTACGATGCTATAATTTAGTTTGCTACCATGAATTCTTACGAGACGGAGCCCACTCGATGAGAAAATGGTGACATTTCTTTCATGGAATTTGATTTCAAAGTTAGTCTTTCATTGATCCAGGTGTAGTGTGTTCATTTTTCTGCAATGTTATTTAGTTTTTATCCTAACTTGCCAACAATGGAATGATGATTTATAGAAAGATGGAAACGCATATGCAAAGAGATAACTTGGTGATCGTCGGGTCCTGTTATAGTGCAAGTTGTAGGTTGGGAAAAGCCCGACCCAACCACGAAACAAGTGCTAAAACTTGGGAATCCTACACCCAATGTCACCTCGATGTAGGTCTCACACTTCAAGGGTGACTAGGTCACTATAGGGAGGTGATCTTGGTGACCCTAGGGATATTGAGATATAGATGGAGGGAAGTGCAAGAAAATCCCCTAGAGGTCAATTCTAAGTGGAAAGAAAGGTAGGGAGAGATGCCTTGCATGTCAAGTAATGGTTGCCCCACAAGTATAGTATTTCTTCGGATGATTGTACCTGCCTGACACACAAGAGAACACACTTTGCAGTGATAGATGTTAGTTGGATCAACAAGTTAAGATTGTTTTCCCTATTTTACAGCAGTAGATATCAACATATATTAGCAAATAAAACATCTGAAATCAACATATAAAGATCTAGATTAGTTAAGTAAATCAACATTAAATTTAACAATGAACATCGGCTGAAATAAGACACTTAAGAAGCTAGATGAGATGGTTATTGTAACACGTGTTTTTCTGAAGAAATTTAAAGCCTAATGGCTGTAGCATTCAGTGGAAAACAACAACAAAATCAACCATGAAAAGTTGCCAAGAACTAGCTCAAAAGATGCGCCCTAGTTAGTAGAGTAAATGAGCAAAGTTAGAGAGCTAGTCTAGGGTTAGTTTATGAGCTATGAGAGTGTTAGTAGTTAGGGTTATGCATCCCTAATGGCTGTAGGTTAAAGTTTGTAACAACAATTAGAGTGTTGGGAGGGAGAGTACTCCCTAGTGGGGGAAGACTCCTCTCAATGAGACAAATCAACTTCAAGCGAGAGAACTTTCAAAAGGCCAAAAATCATGTTTCCCAAGGCAATGATTTTATATCTCCAATGAAAAAACAAGTATGATTAGTGCCTTTGCTATTGGTTAATGGAGTCACGA
>JASDQU010373930.1:0-36994 GCA_032191745.1 Picea mariana | reverse complement strand
CGGGGAACCCTTTACCCACATCTTGGAATGGAAGAGACGCTCTGCCTCCTCTGGATCTTCTGGTTCCTCCTTCTGGATCTTCGTGGTGGCAACGGTGGCGTTGGGCTCCGCATCGATAATCTGATTCCCCCTATCATTCCCCTTGTCAGGTTCTGATTCAGAGTCAGAGCATGCACCCGATTCAAAAGCCTTCAACTCGGCTACCAGTGACTGCTTGGCCCGACACTCACTTGTGTTGTGAGTGGAGCTCTTATGGAACTCACACCACTTCCCCATGTCCTTTTTTTGGCTTCGTGGTGTTGTTCTTTGCTTGTGGCTTTGGCGGGTTGTCCTGGGCTGCCCCACCTTGGCTTGGTCTTTTGTTTTGTGGTTTGGGAGTACCTTTCCCGTGCTTCTGATTTGCAGACCCAAAGTCTCGCTTCTTCTGTTTGAACTTCTGCTCAATTTTGGCAGCATATCGGTATGCCACACCAAGTGAGGAGATGTCAAGGAACTCCATTTCCTCCTGAATGTATCTATGCAGACAACTACGGTACTTTAACACCAAATGTTTCTCTGAATCTTTGATACCCTACTTTATGCGTAGGGTATGAAACAAATTTGTCATCTCATGCACATCTTGGTCCCTTTGTTGTCGCAACGTAGTCCGTTGTATGTATTTGTCCTCATAGCTCCCCACGGGATAATATTGTTCCTTGATGGCGTCTCGAAAAGAATTCCAAGTGGGTGCGGTCGAGAACAAAGAGGGTTCTCCCTCGCCCTCTTGCTCCGAGTAGGTTTCCCACCAATCCTTGACATGGGAGGCGGCTTTGAGGAGTGCGAAAATAATCTTTTCTCGGTCGGAAAAGTCATGAATCGAGAAATATCCTTCTAATAGATTCAACCATCTATCTACGACATTTGCATATATTTGGCCGTCAAATATGGGAATGTCAAAGTTTACTTGTACCTTAAAAGGAGTGGCACCTCCAGAGTGGCTTATGGATGTTGATGCACCGCCAGTCGGAATCCGTTGAAGAATCTGGGCAAAGTTGTCCATCGTCGCGTTCCTTTGTTTCTCGAGGGCCTCCTCGAGCAACATTTTGATAGGATCTCCTGCTCCCTCATCTTTCTTTTCTTCCCCCATGGGCGGTCATTGGGGTTTGCGAGGCTGATCTTGCAAAGGTTCAACCAGATCGATCCCCAACTCCTTATACCCCGATCTCGTTGGGGACATGCAAAGAAGGATCAAGAATGAGCAGAGCACTCTGATACCACTGATCCAGATTTATGTAGGAACACAATGAAATACAGAAATACACATAAACACAGAGATGCAGCGGAAATAAGACTTCATTTCATTAATAACAAATGACTAAAATATGCTTACAGACATAATGGAAATAAACTAGCTAGGGCGCTGGTAGCTTATCTCTGAGAAGAGATGTGGCCGCTACTCGCATTCGTGAGAAGATGATTACAATGAGGCTCTGAAGGCCCTTTTACAATAAACGGGAATGCCAAAAGTCCTAGACATCCAAAAACCTAACACTAGGAGATGAAGCGCCAAAAGTCATGTGGGCCCCGTTTGGGTAAGTTGGTGCATCAACTTCCCGGGGTCGTAACTTTTGCATATGATCTCCGTTTTAGGCGTATGATAGCTCGTTGGAAAGATCTATTCGAGGCCTACAACGCTTGAGACAAAATAAAATGATAAAATGATTATTTTTCGACAGCAACATACCCAAAAAAACATCGTTTAGGGCCTCAAAATGGCCCCGAAAGTTCAGGACCCGAAAAAAACTGCTAAAAATAGTAAACTGTGCGAAAACTAAAAAACTGAAAGAAGCAATGGTGGGGGTCCAAGTGGAATAGGTGGGTGGCCACCAATATCCTTTTGGATCACCTCCCTTCATTGCCTATTACGTTAGAAGGCAAAACGGTCCAAGTTGAAATGGAGGTCTTTGACGCTCCTCTCGATTACAACCTTCTACTTGGTCGTAGCTGGATTGATTCCATGCGTGCAGTTGTGTCGACTGTTTTCCATGTCGTGCGTTTCCCACATCAAGGAAAAGTAGTTACCGTCGACCAATTGGCCTTCTTTCACTCTAATGCGCGTACTGGCAACGTACCGTTCATTGCAAACCCCCCCCAGATACGAGAACGTTGATGTGGGTCTTCTTAAAGATTCCTTGTTAATGGGTACTTTCCCCATTCCACCACCCGATGTTCCACATCTGTTTGTCCCCTCAATCAACATGATCTCCACCTCTGTTCACAGAACCCCTGCGTCTGATGACCCATGGATGGTACCCAACCCCGACGATCATCTTCGTTATGGCAACGAAATGCCTTTGAGTCCAGTCGAATCCACTTATCAAGCCATTCAATCGGCAACCCCTTCTACCCCCTCTCTTGGTGATTTATCTCCAGACCCATTCTGCATCATTTTTCCCACGGACGAGATGATTATGTTTGTTATGTCCATGGAAGACACCCCTTGGGACGATGGACATCATCGTTCCATCCTCTTCCTGGAACAACACACCATCGAGGGTTACCAACGGATCTCGACCCCATCGACCGTTGTCGTCATTTCTACCGTTCCCGAGTCTACACATGATCTATTCTACGAAGGGAACTTAAGTAACATCTCACCCACCATCCCCCTCGACCTATCCATAAAACCTGGAATTGTCGAAAATGTGCATATCGAAGATTCATGTTCCCATGACGAAGTTGTCACCTACAAGTCTCTTTTCCAAGAATTTCGTGACGTCTTCGCCTGGAGCTATGAAGAAATGCCGGGTATTGACTCCGACATTGTGATACATGAGATTAAGACATACCCAGACGCTAAACTCGTCCGACAACGCCTTCGTCTGGTCCACGCACGTAAAGCGGCCGCTATCAAGCTTGAAGTTAAAAAAACTTCTCAAAGCTAGCTTTATTTACCCTGTGGCTCTAACTGACCGGGTTTCTAATCTTGTCCCGATCAACAAGAAACAAGGCACGATCTGCGTGTGCATTGGTTATAGGGACATTAACAAAGCTTGTACTAAAGACAACTTTCCTACCCCCTTCATTGACCAGATCATCGACGATTGTGCCGGAAGTGAAATCTTCTTTCTGATGGATGGTTTCTTCGGATATAATCAAGTCAATATCATTCCCGCAAACCAACACAAGACCGCTTTTATTTTTCCTTAGGGCACTTTCGCTTATCGGAAACTTACATTCAGTTTAAAGAATGCCGGCGCACCTTTTCAGCGTGCTATGTGTTACGCCTTCCATGATATAAAGCACATTGTGCAGCCATATCTCGATGACTTACCCGCTCATTCCATACGCCGTGTAGATCATCCAATACACCTCCGTGCCATTTTCCTTCGATGTCGGTTTTACCATATACGCTTGAATCCCCACAAATGCGTTTTATGTGTAGAATCCGGTCAACTTCTAGGCTTTATTTATTCACGTCAAGGGATCAAGGTAGATCCTTTGAAGGTCAAGGTGATTCTCAATCTCCCTCCTCCTTCCTCACTTTCCCAGTTACAAAGTTTGCAAGGGAAGGCAAACTTTCTCCATTGTTTCATCCCAAACTATGCTGAGCTAACTCTTGGATTTACGTGACTACTCAAGAAAGTTTCTGAGTTCATATGGGATACCACTACCAACAAAGCTTTTGAAGCTTTGAAACTTTCTTTGACACGTACCCCACTACTCTCCCCACCTGATTACAGTCGGGATTATTTTCTTTACCTCGCAGCCTCGGACTATACCATCGCTATGGTTCTCGTCCAGGAGGATGATTCTCATGACGAACATGTCATTTATTACTCGAGTCGGAGTCTCACGACTACCGAAACCAAGTATTTACATGTTGAAAAGCTGGCCTTGGCAGCCGTCCAAGCTGTTCAACGTTTCCGGCACTATATCCTCTCTCGCAAGACTACGGTAATTTCTGACAACAACCCTATGCAACACATTCTCACATGCCAATTGCTAGGGGGGGAATACTCCAAATGGATCGTAATACTCCAAGAGTTTGACTTAGAATTCGAACGCGCTAAGTCCAAGAAATCCTTGGTGTTTGTCGAGTTGATATGCGACCTTCTCTGCTCTAAGACGGAAAATGTAGCAGTCAATTCATTACCCGGTGAATCCCTTTTCCTGATTAGTTATGATGACCTTTGGTACATAGATATCATCATATATCTCTAGACCCAAACTTTCCGGCCCAATTTGTCTAGCACTGACCGCTGTCGAATATGCTACCAAGCCCTTCAGTATATTATCCTCGGTGATACTCTTTATCGTCGTGAGATTGACTCTGTTTTTCGACGCTGCCTCACATTTGACGAAGCCGAGAAAGCCCTCAATGACTGCCATTATGGAGCTTGTGGTGGTCACATGTCTGGGCATGCTACTGCCCAGAAGATCTTATGAGCAGGGTATTTTTGGCCTTCTTTATTCAACGATTGTATAATTGTCGTTCAAAAATGCCACGCTTGCCAAACCTACAACAATAAAATACGATCACACCCTGCTCCTTTACACCCTGTGGTCTTCGTTGGTCCTTTTGCGAAATGGGGTATCGATTTCATGACATGTCACCCTCACTCGGTCGGGGGGCATGGATACATTATTGTAGCCATAGATTATTTTACGAAATGGGTCGAGGCGATGCCAACATTCGATAATACCGGAAGGACTGCCACATTATTCATATTCAATCACACCATTGCTCGTTTTGGTGTTCCTCAGGCTATCGTTACTGATCACGGTAGCCACTTTAGAAACTTCATGATGTCTGAACTCACTGAAAAGTTGGGTCTTCGCCATGAAAACTCAACACCCTATTACCCACAAGCCAACGACCAAGTTGAAGAAATAAACAAGGTCCTCATTACCATGCTTCGACGAATGATAGGGATTCACAAAATGAGTTGGCAGACGATGTTATTTTCAACATTGTGGGCTTACCGGACATCCGTTAAGTCTGCTACCGAGTTTACACCATTCCAGTTAGTTTATGGTCTAGAAGTCATCTTGTCGATTGAATGTGAGATACCCTCCCTAAAACTAGCCGTCAAACTTCTCCCAAACACTTCTGCCGAAGAAGAACGCCTGTTGTATCTCATGCAATTAGACGAAACCCGTCGCGATGCCACCCTAGTTATAGAAGCCCAGAAGAAGCGCGTCAAATCCCAATACGAAAAACATGTCAGGCCGCGCGTTTTCTCCGAAGGTGATCTAGTTCTCCTTTACGAACAAGATCGAGATATGCTAGGAGCCGGAAAATTTGAAGCTATGTGGCGAGGTCCTTATATCGTCAAACGAGTTTTGGAGAAAGGAGCTTACGAGTTGGTGGACTACGACGGTATCCCTTTGAGTGAACCCAGAAATGGATTGTACTTAAAGAAGTACTATGCCTAAGATCACCTGTGCATGAGTGTTTGTATTTTATCGTATCATACTTTTTGTGTGTTACTGTAGTATGCTTTTTCGTTGTTTGGTCTCTGCCCTCGACCGCTTATGTTACATTGTGCTTGGTTTCCAGATGTCGGATTTTTCGTCACCCCACATTGGCTTCGTCGATGGCGCTAGCCGTAGTACTCTAAACCTTGCTTCAGCTGCATGGGCAATTTACGCACCTACAAATGAACTTATCAATCTACAAGGTGTGTGCCTTGGTTGTGCGACCAGTAATATTGCAGAATATAGCGCCGTCGTCGAATTGTTGATTGATGCTATTTCGCTTGGTATCCGCCACCTGGTTATACGACTCGATTCACAGCTAGTAGTACTACAACTAAGTAATGTCTATGCTATTCGAAGTCCTACTTTATTACGGGTATATTTATGAATTCGCCTCTTGGAACGTTATTTTGATTATATTGAGTATCAACACATTCCTAGATGTCTAAATACATTGACTGATGCATTAGCTAACTATGTGTTAGACAAACATTTGGGCCATTTATAAACCAATCACACATCACATGTATCACACAACAAAAAATAAGCCGGTAGAAGTCATGTATATGTATATAACGATCTAAGTTTTTTACAAAAAGTTTATGTCCAAGGACAAAAATCTCAAAATACGAATCCCATAGCTTCTACAAAATAGCGTCACGGATGACGCTCACGATAATGCACAACTGCTCGGGCTACGCTACAAAGCAGTCGACTGATAGACTCGGACATGCCCACAGTATGGCGCTGGTAACGTCTAGGGATCTCCCCAATAGTAATATCCGAGATGTCCACAGTCAACCCCTCCAAGTTCTGTTCCACTGCCTCGTAGTCTTCGGCATCCCATCTCGCCACTGGAGCTGCCTCTCCTCGTCGTTGAATAGGAGACGTTCTCGGAGGTCGATATGGCCCCACATCTGTGTCATCAAAAATAGATTTTTTGATTAGTTCTTGGACAAACATAAAAACATTTCATATGATAAAACTTGCAAAAACATTTAAAAATAACAAAATGTGTACTTCTTACCTAAATCACCCCACTGAGCATCCTCAGGCAGGGCCAAATCCGGATCCCCTCGGAAATCCAAACCAGCGTATGCGTAGTCGTCAATCATCAGCATCTGGGGCCTTAACCAGTGAAAAAATGAATCATTGTACTTGATTATAGGCCCAGCTACATGTCGAGCCATGAGATTGCACCACCTCAGCATCCTCGGATCCTGTGGGATCGGTAAACCCCATTCAACCTGTAGTCGCAGCAGTGGGACCCTCTCGAGGAAGAATGACACCAAAAGTGATCCATACCCAAACTGTTTCAATTCACCCTTTCGACACTTCGTCAATTGTCTTTTCATACTGCGGAGAACTGCATCCAACCAGTTGAAGACCCTAGGCTCTGTACACTCTATGGCATATTGGAAGTAGCTCTGGAGAGCCATGTGTGAAGCCGCACTCCCAACCATGCATGCGATAGTGAACACGATGGTCTGCAGGGTCAAATCTTGGACCCCCCAAATAGCAACCTTACCCTTGCTTCTTTCTACCTCAGGAACACAATACTGGCGACAATACTTACTCATAGGGAGTCCACTGCCTCAACCACCAATCAAGCTAGCGTGGTATCCACGCTGTGACAACCCTGTTAGAAAATAGATATCCTCGATATCTAGGGTTAGCGTATGGACTCCCATGTGAAATAATTGTTGGTCCACATCCCACATATGGACCAGGTATTCCAACAATCTGAGTTGGGCTCTCATGCCCAAAATCCTGAAGAATTTCAATAGCCCACAGTCTCGGAGGGCAGTGACTGTACCCGGGTCATTCCTGGCAATGGCATCATCCTCCTCATGTTCTCTTTCTAGCCACTCCAGCATTGTGATGGTCAAACACCTACACAAGAGCCATGAGAGAAGAGTCAACAACTTGTTTCAAAATTTTGCATAATTTTTATTGAGCAAATTTAACTTTAAAATCCATGTTTCGGCCCTTGCAGGTGAGCCTTTGGCACAGTGCGAGATTCTCGCAAGTCCCGCAAGGCCCACCTACGAGAATGCTTGAGCGCATGGTGTGACCCCAAAATGGACCTAAAACCCTAAAAGTTGCCAATAAGAACTAAAAATAAACCATGGAAAAGTTGAAAGATCAAGMGCTTACCTCGTTGGCTAAAACGGTTCGTCGAATGATCACTTGTGCCTCCTGCAATCGAGCAAAGAAATTTGGGGGAAAATGAGGTGTGTTGGGCAAGTTTTTGGCAAAATCACAATGAAATGGTAAAAAGCCTTTTTTACCCATATTTATTTGCTTTTTACTATTTTGTATTGATTTTTTATATTGCTTTGCTTATAAAACCTAATGCCCTAATAGCCTTGTGAGTATGGTTTTTGCAGATATAGCAACTTCGAAGTCTGAACGAGGGGGTACCGGTGTTTTTTCTTTTTGTCGCAAGTACGACTACTTTTTTAGGGTTTTGTAGGCAAGACCTCGAGCTTAGTCTTCATTCGTTCTCACACTTGAAAATATATGAGAACGTAACCGAGTATACTTTTTCTCATCTTTTCGTACTCGTTATGGTAACACGAAAACGACGATCCTAAGGGAGTATCCTTTAAGCTCTTTTCACCCTCCATAAAAACAAAAAGATTACCAAGCGATCATGTTCTCTTCATGCTCGTTAAAGTATCTGAAGAAAACATTCGACGGGCAATAGTTTATCACTTTTCGGTCTCGTTGAACTTATTTACGAAAAAGGAATTGGGAGAGTTCTCTTTAAGTATTTTTCAGACTCTCAAAACATGAAAAACTCCCGAGTTTTCTATCCTTGGACTCATTAAACAAACATCCACAGACCCGTAATGGGACCAAACCACTCCTTCCTAGGGTTCGTTAAATATACTCCGAGGGACTCATCCGAAGGATGAGCTTACATCAACAAGCATATGTTATCCTCCTCAAGCTTGTGTAAAAATAAAGAGGTACTCGCTAGAAATGGTGGGGGAAATTTTGGGAAAGGGATGTGTTTTCGTATTCATATTAATGGCAGTAAGCATCGCTCTTGAACATGACACCCCCTATTCGTCATTTGAATTCGGGTTGGGAAATCCATTTATCTCTCGTTCGACTTGCTACAAGGTCATATCTTGGGTCGTCTTTGAGTCAGTGCTGCCAAGTCCTTGGTCGTGTCATTCATATGTTCAAGAGAAGTTCACACGAGCCCCAATTGAGTCGACCATCTGTAGTTGTCCATTCTTACTATGTCGGCCTTCCCTGTGTCCGTTTCGATTCGTATTCATACTTTGTCTCATTCTCAAAATCTGTTACTTATTTCGTGTCATTGATGGGGGATACATTAAGGCCCTCCTGTGACGAGTCTTATTCCATCGACTCCAACTCATTATCTAGAAATGAGACTTAGAAATCATTTAGTACCTTAGAACCTGCACGTCTTAATGGCAGGTCTCTTCGCTTTCGACAGGGGTTTCACATCATTGATCCTTGATCGAGAGATTCCGCCGAGTGCTCGACTTCAGCTCATTCATTCTCATTCGTTCGGATTGTACTTCAGTACTCTGGGAGTCATTGACATCAATGGTGATTTCCCTCGCACTTGTTAACGGTTTTCATCAATGACTGGTAATCAAGTGGTTTCTACCATGTTCAACTTCAACACATGTAATCGCATGGCTAGATTTGTACTTTCAGGTGACGGGACTGAAGACCCTGGGTCTCATCTTTTTTATCCAGGCTACTATGGAGTATGTATGAATTGTGTCGGCGCATAGATCCACTTTGTATGTCACGTGGCTATGTCATCTTAATTTGAGTCTTCCCGCATAGATCCACGGTGTATTCCTGGTGGCTATGTAGCATTTTGATGGCATGGATCCACGGTGTATGATTGGTGGCCATGACTTACGTTTGTGATTCCATCCATTTGTGATCTGAGCATGGAATGCCTACCTCATAACTGGTATTATATTCTGCAGATGCTTGGTTGTTTACAGGTTTCCGATTAGGTGCGCTCCTAGTTTCTAACACACAGACGCAGTTTACAAAGTATTTTGGCTGTCACAGATTCCAACCTCATACTTTGGGGGGCATCCTGTTACACATGATTTTGGTCACTCTGGTGATGTCTCTACAAGTGATGTGTTCAAGCTCCCACAAGGACTTTTTGCTTGAGAAAAGTGACTGTTGTCTTCTTCCAAAAAACACATTTTTAAGATGAATTCGTAGGCTGCCTATGTTACAAGGTGTGAATTGTTTGCAGTCTGCTCCATAGATAGGGTGCGAACCTGTTTTTAAGCTTGGAAAGGAGAAGAGGTCACGAAGGTTCTAGAAGGGGATCTTCTAGAAAATGAGTTGGCATTCGCATGGTTGGCATCCTACTGACTTCTCAGATTGGGTGGGATCATCCTCATCCATGCAACCATCCCTCCTTCTCCTGTATATTGAAAGGTTTCTCATGGAAAAGGTTAAGCAAGATTGAATGAAGAATTGGTGAAAGAATTGTGTGAAGAACCCTGCTTAGACAGAAGCTTGAAGACTCTATTTGGTCTATCAAGAGGTATTGGATCTTCTTCATGCAAGTATAGAGCAAGTGTGTGTGTTGGAACCAAGGGTCACTGAAAGGAAGCTTGCGACATCAAGGTGATCAGGTTGTATCTTCTACTTTCATTTAATATAATACAGCGGCATGTCCCATTCCCATAAAATCACTCTTATTTTATTGCGTAATTCCTTGATCATATGCATAGGTTGACATTGAATATACTTTGCTATCTTCACTTTGGTTGGTTTGTGTTGTCTTGGACTTGACGTCACAAGAGCATCGGAGCGAAGCGGAAACAACAGAGACCTAAGGAAGCGATATAAAGGTATGTCACTCATTCCTTCTTATTAGTAGATTCAATGACTACAACTTAGGGAAAGAGTCGTGTCATGTCCTGTTTTGTTCTAGATCTAGGTGGATCTAGGGAGATCTGTTAGTGTCTGCACCTATTAATTTATCTGATAACAAACACCAAGGATAATATGCCACGTAATTCACCCGTGGCAGGGAAGAGTTTACTCAAACACTAGGAATACACAAAGGGGAAATATGAGTTGAAAATGAACTAAGATGGTGATTATCAAATGAAAGCTTATCAATGGTGACAATGCTTCCGTTGTGAGGGAAATGCATCACACGAAAGAGCGTAGACACCACAACATTCATCACATATACATAATCACACCCAAGAATCATATTAAAGTCTAAAGGGCCTGGCACCACTAAAAGATCAACTAGGACAGTCTTCCCACCTAAGGTGATAGGAAATTAGGGAAGAATCCCCAAAAATTCACTAGGTCTTATGTTGAAGGCCAACAACCCACTAGTAGCTGACACAAGCTTGGGATAACCCAAAGCTTGCCAAGTCGAGAAGGATACAATACTTGTATAGGATCCTTCATCTACAATACATTGGTAAATTTTCGTTGAATTAACTCTAACCCTTATCTGGAAAGGTGTAGAAGAAGGAAGGCGAGGCTCAACAAGATTATTCTGATCAAAAGAAACCATCCTAGGTTTTGGAGGGAAAGTAGTCGAAGATAGTGGATTTCTCCCTTGTTCAAAAGGTATTGAACTGGAAATGATAAAGACACAGTCAAAAGACGCATCACTCCCCAAAAGAGGAGTGGGAGCAGTCAAAGATTGCATCAACAAGACCACTTTGGTAGACTCATCACTCTCCCAGAGAAGAGTGGGATCGACTAAAGATTGCATCGACATGAGCACTTCCTCAACCATTGGTTGAATAGGATGTGAGACAATATGGTCAAGAGATGCATCACCCCCCAAAACGATATTGGTATCAACCGAATATGGGATTGACACGATCACTTCATCAACCAATGATTGATTATATTGTTGGGAAACTGAAGACGACACATAACTAGAATGGGCCTTTAGACAAAGACCATGCTCTTCGTACCACGACAATAACAGGGCACAAATGAGTAAGGTGATCTCCTTTGCAAAGCTTACAAGGAAACTTGGGCTTACGTCCTATACGTATAGGCTTCTCAATTGTATCAATGCCCCCCACATGACTTGCAATGGCCGGTGGGTTGCCCCCAGCATGATTTGCAACGACTACGTGTTGATCTCCAACATGACTTGTAGAGGTTGGTGATGTTTGTCTAGTATGATTAGCAGTGACTAGAATTGTGCCCCCAACATGATTTGCAGCGGCTAGTTGCTTGTCTTTAACATGACTCACAGAGTTTATTGACATAACGCCAACATGACTAGCAGAAGTTGGTTTCGCACTCCCAGCATGACTAACAAAGGTTGGTTGCTAAAATCCAGTATGGCTTGCAAGGACTAGGCTATCGCCCCTATCATGACTTCTAGAGGGTGGGTTCATGCGCCCAACATGACTAGCAGAGGCTAGTGGCACATATCCAATGTGACTAGTCGAGGTTGGTGACATATCTCCAACATGGTTGATAGAGGTTGGTGAACTAATACTAATATGACTCACAATGACTAGACTTGTGGTTCCAACATGACTTGCAACGACTGGTTGCTTTCCCACAACATGACTCACAAAAGTTGGTGACATGTCTCCAACATGACTAGCAGAGGTTGGTGAACTCTTTTTCTTACTCTGCCTCTTCCTATTCCTTTTAGACTTCTGGTTACTAGTAGCAAGACTTTCACTAGAAGAGGGAGAAGAAGAAGGAGTAGACTTCACGGATGTAGAAGATGAAAGATCAACATTAATACAATACCCATGAAATAAGGTGCTTATCTGAGAAGCATCAAGAGCATTCAGGACATTTTGAGTGGTCCACAACCAAAACGGTAGTCTTACATTCAACCCAAGAATGTTCAAAGTGGCCATCAAGGGGGCACGAATGTTTCCAAAGAACCGAAAAGAACAAGAATCCTTTTGGGAAGGGGTCCCTTGGTTGGTATCCTCAAGACCTTTGGCCATAACCTTATTATGCATAGGTTCTTCCCTTGTGGGATTATTCATGTTCGAAAAATTCTCACGCACTGACTCTAGCAAACCAGTGGTATAAAAACCCACACCTTCTAAGAGGCGACTCCACACTTTCAAGAGAAAGATTAGGGGTCCTTCCCAACCAACAGAGTGGTTGGTCGACCACTTTGAATCAAATATACAAAAATGGTGACACTGACACAACATAAGGCCAACTATACAAAACAACACTCCACTAAAACGTCTTAAGAGAAACATTGCAAGCAAATGACTTCTCCAAAACTTCAGCCCAGGTGGATGAGGTCCCCAGTCCAAAGAAATGAAAAAGTGGAAAGGGGTCTTCTGGACGAAGGCACGGGTTGATTAAGTCTCGTGAACCAACGAATGAAGGATTGAGAAGTATTTACCTTGACCTTCATTAACCAGCCTTAATCGATGCAAGTACCCACGCTTCGCATGACACCCTCCAACATTACTGAAAAGTGTGATACAAAGTCTAACCCAGGTACCATGGAACCCCCTTGTTGTCACCTTTGAGGTCCCTAGGAAAAGAAACTAAGGTCACCAACTCCCAGTCAACGTCCGGGGGGTACAGTAAACAATCATGATCAAACGTATGGGCAGGGTAATTAAGCCCGAAGCTCTTCCAGAGGATTGCCTACAAAAGGGTTAGTGTCACTTCATAAAATATCAAACTAGGTCAGAAGATTCTAGAGGACTGACGCCAAGACGGCTAGTATCACTTCAATAAAACTTCAACCAGGTTCAAATTTCGCAGAGGAATGACGTCAGATGAGTCGGTGTCACTTTAGGAAAACCCCCCTAATATACGATCTCTCCACTACACTCAGTTAAGCTTCATAGGGGTTATCTCCTCGGCTCTCCTTCATGCGACCTCGTGTTTAACTCTTGTGTTAGAGGAGCCTCCCAACTATACTTATACGAAAGCTGGGTTTGAAAATATCCCTAGCTTAGACTCCTGTGTTTGTTTACCGACCTTGGAGAGCTATATCTCCAATCCTAATCCAAGGCCCTAACCCTAAACTTGTTTGTGAACCCTAGAAACGAAGTCTAGTATATTTTAAATTTAGTGTCCATTTTAGCAGTTGTTTTTTACTCAAAGGGTTTAAAAGTGAAACTGATATTGTTTGAGTCTCTAGCAAAAATTGAAACTTATAAGAACACTCGCAAAGAAAACTTTACACTAATCCTTCAATGAAAAAGAGTTTAAAAAAAATAAAAATGCATGAACAATCCTTCAAACCTTGAAATGCAAATTTTTCCTTTTCTGATGCAAAATGCACTAAAGACCTGAGTGCTAGTAAGCAAGTTCTTTTCTTGAAAAGTTCATAGGCAAGGGAGCAAGAGAAAAACTACCAACAATCTAGTTATTTTGTCTTTTCAGTTACTAAAAAGAAATGAAATGTAACTACGATGCAATTTTTTCTTTTCTTTTTATGAACAATGGGAAGAAGGCAAAGAGGAAGAAAGAAAACAGTCTATAAATACTAGAAGGTAGCAAACAACTGGAAGTGGAGCCTGGGCCCTCAAGATTGACCTTTCAACCCACCTAAAAAACCTTATAAGCAAAAGACTGACCAAATAAAAAGCAAGAACTTTCTAGAATGATTTTCAAGTTTTCATAGACTTAATACAAGACTCAAAGACAAAAGCAACATGAAAAAGGTTCAAAAGATACTGAAAAACCAACCTAGATCTTCCCAAAACTTTGAGAATGGCCCAAAAAACAATTTCTCAAAAAAATACGCGACTATATACACAATCAATAACACATATACGCTATTGGAACCAAGGTGAATCACGTATATACACGATTCAAGCAAATGCAAAGTGTGTATGGTTCAACAAAACTCAAAGAAAGAGATTGCAACTACAAAGGGAAGCTTCCAAAAACTCGGGAAAAGTTTTGGAGATTGCAATTGCTTTGAGAGAAATCCCAAAAAACAAAAAAACTACAGAATTCAAGACAACACAAGATCCCTAAGACCGACCCAAACTAGGAGAAAACCTCCCCAGTATGGTCGCCAATTCTGTTATGAGATTTTTACCCTATGACCTTAGGTCTGTGTCACAATAGAACCTAACCGTATTTAAAAGGTAGAACCTACCCTCCCACACACAAACTTACAATGAAATAATTATTGGAAGAAAGAATAGTTCACACCTTGTATCCAAACGTTTGATGTAGTTCCTCGCTCTCGACCTTTGACTTGCTCCTGATCTCTGCCTGTACTAACCTGCAAAAGGAGATCGATTCTATACTGCAACAAGGTAGTTATGAAATCAAGTTATACATGTAATGTGCAAATTCAAATATGTAAAGAAAATTAACATATATAAGTAGATTGAACGAAATTACACATATATGGAGGGAAAGAGAACTATTTTATTGAAACAATATAAGTAGGTAGCTACAACTTGACTCTAACCACAAGCACTGCCTCAAAGCCAATTGCTTAGGTTCCTCCACTAGACCCTTCAAGCATCAACTCAACAAAGTGGTTCTTCTTCAAATGACCCAGAAGGGATAAAAACACACCCTATGATCATATACGATAGAGGAAGGAATGCTAGAAAATAGGTTTCCAGATCATGGATGCTACTTAGAGGTTTAGGGAATAGGGGAGCTTGCAAGTCATCAACATAATCTTGCACCAAGGTTGTCTCTCCTCATCCATACTCCTGTAGGTGCTTATATACCATCCTAAAGGGGTTGAGATGGCTATATTTCGTTGTGTATGAGCCAATGGAAATTTGGGAATGGACGAAACCGAAAACCCCACCCAAAAATGTTGGATAATTTTATTTTTTCACAAATTTGAGGGTAGATGCGGTTTGTACACTGACAAATAGTGTATATGCATGATTTGCACATGGGTGAATAACGCATGACAACAAAAGTGTTGTTTTTTGGATGAATCCGATTAAGGAGAGATGGGTTTAGGTCTGCAAGCCAGGGAATGGACTAGTCCATCTCACAAATGCAAATGTAGTGTGGCAATTTGTGGTATAACAAGGATAGCCTCAACTTGTGACCTCTCTCCTCCGTCATGGCCACTCTAGCTGTGAATAAACACTCCCATTATGACAAAGGGATAACTCTTAAGAGATTTGAACAACGAGCATTTGATTCCAAGCTAAATTGACTCGCAGTAACAAATAAAGAAAGTTTGTAGTCAAAGTGTTTGTCAAAATACCTTCACCACATTTTTCATCATGCATGCATAGTGTTGGCTCTGTTGTTACTTAGATGTGGTTCCTTGATGTCTAATGCCTTTCTGGTGTAAAATGCAACCATTATGAGTATTAATTTAATTGTGAATCTTGAGAAAGACGACCCTCTCTTGTCTAGTTTCTCAAATCAACACCATCAGTGCAACAAGAAAAAAACTTCAACTCACCACTGTAAAAGTGCTCCAACATGTAATTCAAGTCAACCCCCCCAAAAGGAATCAAATAACTTGGTATCCGAATTGCTCCTCAAAATCTAGAACAATTGTCCTATAATCATCCAAGTTGGGTTAAATCTCACCATTTAATTGAAGGTGACCATAATCTGCGTTTATAGTGCGAGCAATAAACTCAAGCAGGCTAGCTACAGTCATCCAAGCTGGTTTAAATCTCACCATTTAATTGAAGGTGGCCATGATCTTCTTTTACAGTGTTAGAAATGAATTCAAGCATGCTAGCTACAGTCACCCAAGCTGGTTTTAAATATCACCATTTAATTGAAGATGGTCACGATCTCCTTTTACAGTGTAAGCAATGAACTCAAGTAGGTTGGATACAATCATCCAAGCTGGTTTAAATCTCACCGTTTACTTGGAGGTGGCCATGATACGCTTTTACAATGCAAGTAATGAACTCAAGTAGGCTGGTTAATGCTATTATATTTTTGCATTGCAACAATGACTATCATGATTATGGAGACCTTGTGCCTCCTAGTGTTCTTGCTAAGCTTTTTGCTTATGTCTTTGTCTTTGTTGGAATGGCCCTTGTGGGTTTGCTCCTAGGTCGTGCAACATACTACCTTATTGAGAAGTAGAAGCAGATGTTGATTAAAGCATAATGTAAGCTATCAATATATTTGGCAATCCTTCAGGCACTAATTTTGGTTGGTATAATTGTCATGCATGAGGTTGAGGATTTTGATTTCCTCAATTCATTTTGTTTCATTTGTTCACTGATTACAACTTTAGGATATGGGGTAGCTTTGTTGACAAACTATATTATTAGGTTGGGTTATGTTGATCGCTTAGATTTTGTTTTAGTTATGATGCTTACTATGTTCCTTTTGTGCTATGTATAGGCAGATTCAAAGCCATRCCTTTGTTGTCCAAAAGTTTTTGCTTAATGGCCATTTATTGTATAGAAAAAGAAAATGCTATTACTCTTGAATCAATATTAGACTTTGTATGGCGAGTAGTTGCAGGAGGTACATTACAAGTGGAGTCACCATTTTACAATTGTCTATTTTGCGTTAATGAAGACAAAATGACTTCCACCAATAGGTTGGAACTATTGGTGTAGACAAAAGGTTTGAAGGGCGCTCAATAAGGGTGTTTGGGGCACCATTACTTCAATCCTGTGCAATAATCAAGAGTTTGAAAGAGGGTCAAAGTGAAACCTTAAAAGAGTCACTCTTTATGTAGATTGTCGATGATATAGTAGGATAAGGTGGGACCTTCACACCACAACTTCATCTTTGGTCTTGCAAGAGATATCACGATAACAAAAGACACTGCCAAACTTCCCACAATGTTAATAGGTTAGAAATCAATCTCATGCAAAGATGAAACAACCAATACAAAGTATAGTGTGACGGGGAAAGAAAACCCAAAAAATATATTGATAAAGATCAGGTAAGAAATTATAAAAAATAAGAATGACGTCACTGAGGAGTAGCCACGAAGAGGACCTTCAAGCTTCCTCTTAGGATGAAACCTGTCTTCTTCAAGGCTTTCTTTCAAAACCGAGGCAGTAACTAGAAGAGACTTTACCAAAAGACACTTTATAATGAATGGTAGAAGAAAAGGCTCAATGCCAATACCAATGAGACGCAATCAATTTAGAATTAGCAAATGACTAAATTCTTGATTACAATTGTGCAACATAATCTTACATTCGTTTAACTCTTGGAACTCTTGAGAGATCCTTGCATTTATAGGTTTTCTTTGGAGAATGCCATGCATGGGAATCAAAGATATTTCCCAATTTAGGCCATACAATTGCCTCTTCAACTTCAATACTTTATCACCATTGGCGAAACACAAGCTTTTGAGCCTTTTCTATTTTTGAAAGTGAACGAAAACTATTAGATCACATAATTTAATGCGTTGCTGACATACATGATGATTGTGTGGCCTAAATAATTAAAATGTCATACAACTACAAGTTTACTCAACTACATGGTTTGACATTGGTTCTTCATAGGTTATTCAACCATTTCTTGCAACACACTGCTTCATTTACTTCATTGCACTGGTATTCCACTATAAATGACATGTTATGTAAAAACCCTTTATTTGTACATGCAGATGAAAAAAGTGTGATGACACTCCTCTTCTTAATTGTGTGTGTTAACATTGTCGTGGATGTGTCATCCCTTGTGTGTTGGCATTTCTGTTGGGTTGTGGCTTAATGGTTAGGATGCGACAACACCATGCAAATACTGTAGGTTCAAATCCCAATGGGTGTAGAGCTCCTTGCACGTGTGGGTGAGGTAAAATGTTTGACCTCTTGATGTGGGTTTCCCTCCATCATCAAATACATTGAACATATGCGCAAAAGCCAAATTAGTTTAAGTGAACATTAATAGAATACTTTATCCTTTATTATTGCTTATCCTCTTCTTGTATATATGGAAAACACAGTAATCTAAATGTTCTACGTTTGGCTCTTGTCCAAAATCTGGTGAGAAATTATTGGATCTACATATTTGAGTGACTAAGTTTGTATAATCCAAGAGCCCCAAGGATTTTTCAACACACTGAATCCATTTATACATTTAGAAATACAATTTAAAGAACATAAAATTGCAATTTCGTCCAAATTAATGTCACTAATTTTCGACAAAAAAAACCAAAACATAGAACGTTTAAACAACGCTATGAAAAATTAATATAACTAAAAACCCAACAACTTGAGCTCTTTGTTTTCATTAACATTTGGTGCTTTCAACATAATTACTAATACGAAGGGGCACAAAATTTATAGCACAAGATGATAATGTTAACGCCTCATGAGAGTGGGCACAAAGATTATAGCATAAAACGACAATGTTAACACCTCATGTGAACACGCACAAAATTATAACATAAACTGATAGACCACCAATTAAACAAAACAAAATGCCAAGCCTAAAACCCTTCCTCCAAAACCCTCACGGGGCTTCTTCTATAGGTCTTGCAGGGCAGGGAAGCCCAGGTTTTCATACCTCGTCGACCTTGTTATTCATTTCCACCTTCTTCACTGTCACGCGATCGATTCCGAATTCGATTTTCTGTAAAAAAACCGATCGAATTTTGTAGTTAAAATGCTCATTCCCGCTTACGATGCAAATGCAGAGATTGAGCTCTGATATAGCTCAAAAAATGCTTACATTGAAGATTTCGATGATCAGCTCTTTAATCTCGTATTGGCTTCGGGTTGCTGTATTTTAGGTTTTTAACAGATGGCGGCTGTCGCTGCATTGAGGGCTAAGTCCTCCAAGTCCCTGTTTCGAATCTCGGCGCCTCTGTCCTATGCGTGCAGAAGTGGAGCAGATGCTTCTGTTTCTGATCGCGGGCTCCAAAATGAGGCCGGGACATGGTGGAGGGCCATGGCAACATTCAGCCGAACGTAAGTTTATTCTTTATTTGTTTTATTAACAGGCTCTGAGCATTTTTAGATCACCTGGTTAACTGAGCTCACTCTCAGTATTATGGCCGAGGCGAGGTTTAATGAATGATTTTTTTGGTGACATGATAAATGCAATTTATATTTTGTGAGCATTACTAGCAGTGATACGTTTGCTTTCAGATGATTCAATGACGTTAACTAATATAAAGTAGCCGGAAATCATGTGGTGTTCTGATTTGCATTTTTCCTATAAATAAGCACGTCCAACTGATATTTACGAGCAATTCAATCGTTTGTTTTCTGATATTTAACCGGAAAATCTCATAGCTATCAACACAGGGCAATTTTATGATAAAAGATGTTGCCACGTACCCACAATGAGTTTTATTTATTTATTTATATTTTTTTTCTCAGTCTGGCGTGGTAATGCCTTGGGATAACCTTAGATGATCAGAGATCAGGTAAGACCTTTCATTACATCTATGACTAGGAAAAGAGAGCAACACGATCCCTTATGAAGAGGCTCATCCTTGTCGAAGTGAAAAAGAGACGGTCCAAAATTAAACAGAAGCAGCACCAGACTGAGGGAGAGAGAGAGTTTGGTCTTTTTTCTGTATTGAATTCAGGATCAGGACTTCATCTGAGCTCAGTTAAAACCTTTTAGGATCTTGCCTGAAAGGACATTAGCCAAGTCTTAACTGAAAGGTTTTTGTTGGATTGGTCCTGACCGATTGGAGGTAAGGCCAGTCATACTAGGTTGGGATTTCTCTTATCCATCACGGATAAAAGAGATGCCACCTTGATTTCACAATCGGATAAAATTATGCATGGGTGATGGAACAAATTGAAGACACCTTTTCTTATGGTGTCTTATGTCTTGAATTGACAATGGTATGATATTGAACAAAAAAAAGAAGAGATATTCTTCCCAGAACAAGAGAGGTGTTGTAGGGATTCATGATCACAACGATGCAGATTTTTGGTTCAACAGAAGAGGCATCCATCACATGTACAGAGTTTGCCCAATTTTTGTTAAATTATTGAGCCTGATTTAATATGCGGATTATTTCTTTAATTGCTTCAACACTTTGATTCCAACTTAATACATTTCAACTATACAGAACCATGTAGATCCACAAGCGTACACATCAACAACAAATATACCCTGGGGAAACCCTATACAGGGAGAAAAACCCCAACAAACAATCTTCCTCTATTGCAAATAATATGTATGATTATGTACAATAAACCACCATGAAAAGTACCTGACTGTGTGACCAGCAGACACAAAAACGTCACTGTCCTTTACTGCTGATATAAACCAGCACTTCTAGCAAAAATCCTTTGCTGCCCTTTTACACAGTAAATTATATTTTACTCCCTTTGAAACTGTGTATATCAGCCGACTGTAAATTAATTCAAACACTGCCCTTAGACAGCAGACTCATATGCTGTCCTTTCTCACTGTGTAGACAGCAGACTCATATGCTTGCTGCCCACTCTCAATCACCTGCAGACATACTCCTTTCCTTCACTCTTGCGCTGCATGACAATATGAATGAGAAAGAGGGGTCAAACTCTGTATATAAAGGCGCAGGGAGGAAGAGAAGAGTGAGTTCGAATTAGCAATAGCCAACTTGCCTTTACAACTCGAATTGTAACTTGACTTGACTGAACTTTGCATGGCAACGCGACCTTGAGACTTGGCTTATGCATGAGCTCAAAGAACAAAAATCATCATTTGATTTGGAAGTCAAAATCAAGTTTACCAAAGAGAGTTAGTTCTCTTAATTGTTTTTTCTGTTTTAATTAAATTTAGAAGTCAAATCGAATAATACAACAAGGATTTCGAATCCTTCTTTGTAACAAAGATAGAAGTTGTTTTGATTTTAGGCTAGAATATAGGATCCAGGGTTGAATAAGGTGATTCGATCCAAATATAGTGGAACAAAAATTGATTGTATTTAAGCCCGTCAAGGCTTTTGTATTCAGGGGTCGGGAGTAGAGAGTAGAGAGCTTGGGATGTGGAATAAATTGATAAATCTCTAATTATCAATAAAAGAAATTGAATTTCATTTGGAAACTCTCACCCTTGGAGCAACTGTGTATGTCTATTTTGATCTCTTGCTGCGAGATATTTCAGTTTTTTTTATAGATTTACGTCGGGAGTTCATCCAATCTACTGTGGAACGAACTGTAAGTATATTCTGTGGTTGAATTTAGCAAATCGAAGCTCTGTTCGCAATCTAAATTCTCTATCAAATATTACTATGCTGGAATTATTATATCTAGAATTGTGTGGTTTAAAATCGATAGAGGGCTAAGATCGACGGTCATAATCCATTGTGGAGATTGTATATGCATGCAGGTTAACGTCGGGACCTGTACCCGTAATTCAAATCAAACATAGTTTTTGTTTAAGTTTGGAATCCGATCGTAGATCGGACGACCTGTATTCATTGCGGAGATTATAAAGCGCAGTGGTGGACACGACCTTTGGCGGACCCACAATTTTATAAAATGCACCTGTTATACAATTGAAATCCGACTATGGTTTGGGACTTTAATGTTCTGTTGTAATATTAAACCAAATCTCCACCGTAGATCTGTAGATCTAATGGTTGTTGTAGGTCTGTGGGTTGATTTTTATAGTTTTATTGACATCGACTGCATTAAGTGTTATCAGAGCATGAAATTTTGATTCATATAAGTGTATGAAAGGGAGAATTTATTTCTCACCTCTTCCATTGATAGAAGCAGGAGAAATTTAGGATTGTAGTAATTCTCAAAAGAATCTATTACATTCTGAAATGGCATTTCAGTTTTGAAGAGGACATGGCAGAGGAGGTCGTAGAGGCAGACCAGTTGCAAATGCAAAGGTGATGGAGGAAATGAGAACTCTGCTTGCAGAAGTTGAAGCCATAAGAAATGTTGGGAAAAGAGATCTTGAAGCAGGTGATGTCAGTGAAGCTGAGCAAGAGGATAATACAAAAGAAGAAGAAATGACAGAAGAGAATCTTGGACTCAAATTATTAAAAGCAGTTATGGGAGATAGTTCAAAGTCCAGAACAAAGATAGTTTCATACAGTGGAGGCTTAAATCCAAAAGAATTTGTTGATTGGATCAATGTGTTAGACAAACACTTTGATTATGATGAAGTTCTTGATGAAAAGATGGTGAAATTTGCAATCACAAAAATGAAGGGCCATGCTTTGTTATGGTGGGATAGTGTTCAAGCAGAGAGAAAAAAGAATAACAAACAACCAATCAAAAATTGGGATAGAATGGTTGCAAAGTTAAAAGGTAACTTCTTACCTAACGACTATCAACTTGCGTTGTACAGACAGATGCAAAATCTGAGATAGAGATTGCTAACTGTTAGAGAGTATACTGAAGAGTTCTACAAAGTGAATATTAGAGCTGGTTATACTGAAGATAGCTTTGAAAAGATAGCAAGGTATATGAATGGTCTCAGATTAGAAATTCAAGATGAGTTGAGTCTCTTATCACCAAATACAGTGGAGGAGGCATACCAATGTGCTTTAAAGGTGGAAGAGAAACTGAGTAGAAGACATAATTCAGGAAAAGGGAAAGGTCAAGCTTACAGAGGTAAGGCACAACAAGCTGGGAAGAATATTTTTTCAGCTTAGAAGGAAGAAGCTGATACATCAAATCAGCGAGAACAATCCTCAAGAGGAAGAGGAAGAGACTTCAGAGGAAGAAGATATTTTCAGAGAGGCCGAGGAAGAGGCAGAGGATATGAGGTCAGATGTTATACATGTGGTAAGACATGCCATATGTCATGGGATTGTCTAGAGAATGCTGCAAGAAAAGGAAATGTCTAGATTGCACAAGCTGAAAATGAGCCAAGAGTACCAGAGGAGAATGCTGTAGTTCCAGAGGCAGGAGAAGCCCTATTGATGAGGAGAACTTTACTGAAATCAAACAAGGAAGAGCATGAACCAACACAAAGGAAAAATTTGTTCAGAACAATGTGCAAGTCAAAAGGCAAGTGCTGCAAATTAATTATTGATAATGGTAGTACTGATAATTTGGTTTCTGTGGAGATGGTTGAGAAGTTAGGACTACAGAAGGAGATGCATCCTACACCATATAAAGTTTCTTGGATGCAAAAAGGGCATCGAGTATTGGTGAATTAACAGTGCAGAGCTGATTTCTAGATTGGAAATTATAAGGATCAAATTTTATGTGATGTCATTCCGATGGGTGTTTGTCATGTGTTGTTAGGCAGACCATGGCAATATGACAGAAATGTGGTGTACAATGGGAGAGAGAATACTTTTACATTTGAGAAGGAAGGCAGAAGGCATACTCTTATTCCTCTTAAGGATGAAAGAGCAGAAGAGCAGATAAGTCCAAAAGTATTGTTGGTCATAGAGAAGGAATTTCTGAAGCATGTGCAAGATGAAGAGGTAAGTTTTGTTGTTGTTGGAAAACCTAGGACTGTTTTAACCAACACAAGAATAGATGACTTGCCTATTGAAGTTCAGAAATTGTTAGAGGAGTATGTGGATATTGTAGTTGATGATTTGCCTAATGAACTACCACCTGTTAGAAGTATTAGCCATCATATAGACCTGATTCTTGGAGCCAGTTTGCCAAACAAAGCAGCTTACAGAATGACTCTAGTAGAAAATGAAGAGATTAGCAAACAAGTGCAAGAACTGTTGAACAAGGGATTGGTCAGAGAAAGCTCGAGTCCATGTGCTGTACCTACAGTGTTGAGCCCGAAGAATGGAGGAGAATGGAGAATGTGCACAAATTCTAGAGCCATAAATAAAATCACCATCAGGTATTGTTTTCCTTTACCCAGAATGGATGATTCGATGGGTTGTTTAAGTGGTGCCAAATATTTTTCAAAGATAGATTTGAAAAGTGGATATCATCAAATTAGAATGAGAGAAGGTGATGAATGGAAAACAACCTTCAAGACAAACAATGGACTATATGAGTAGTTGGTTATGCCTTTTGGTTTAACTAATGTACCCAGTACTTTCATGAGACTTATGAATGAAGTGCTTAAGGAATTCACAGGGAAATTTGTCATTGTTTATCTAGATGATATTCTTGTTTTTAGTAAAACTAGAGAAGAACATGTTAGGCACTTGAATTTGGTTCTGAAGAAACTACATCAAGAGAAACTCCTAATAAACTTGAAGAAATGTTTCTTTATGAAAAACATAATTGGTTTACGTAGGATTTGTGATTTCACAAGAAGGATTAAAGATGGATGTAGAGAAAGTGAAAGCAATTAAAGAGTGGCCATCTCCAAGAAACATATTTGAAGTTAGAAGTTTTCATTGGTTGTCAAGTTTCTATAGAAAATTTATAAGAAACTTTAGTGGTATTTGTGCCCCAATCCTAGAAACTGTGAAGAAATAAAAACAACCATTTAGATGGACAGAGGCAGTAGAAAAAGGGTTCAAATTGATGAAGGAAAAGATTACTGAGAAACCTATCTTAGCTCTCCCAGATTTCAACAAAATATTTACAGTTAGATGTGATGCTAGTGGGACAACAGTTGGAGGTGTTTTGAGTCAAGATGACAGACCAATTGCATATTTCAGTGAGAAACTGAATGAGGCAAAACATAAATACTCCACTTATGATAAACAATTCTATGCAGTGATCCAAGCTTTGAAGAAATGGAGGCATTACCTCATGCCTAAAGAGTTTGTTTTATATATTCTGACCATCATGCTTTGCAGTTCATAACTAAGCAAGAGAAATTAAATCAGAAACATGCTAAATGGGTAGAATTCATGCAGAATTTTACTTTTGTATTAAAACATATTAGTGGAAGCTCTAACAAGGTTGCAGATGCTTTGAGCAGAAGATGTTTAGTTTTGCAGGAGTTTCAGGTGAATGTTCTTGGATTAGAACATCTCAAAGATATGTACCTTAAAGATGCAAATTTTAAGGATGCATATGAAGCATGTCAGAATCCAATTTTGAGAGATAGAAGTCCATGGATGGATTTCACGCTACAAGAAGGATTGCTGTTCAAAGGAAGTAAATTGTGCATTCCAAAATGTTCAATGAGAGAGAATTTGTTGCAGGAAAAGCACATTGGAGGACTTGTTGGTCATTTTGGCAATGAAAAAACTTATGCTCAGTTGAGTAATTTTTATCATTGGCCAAGAATGAGGACTGATGTTCGGAAATTTGTGGGAAGATGCAAAATTTGTCAGCATGCAAAAGGTAGACACCAGAACACAGGCTTATATTAGTCACTACCAATTCCAAAAAGACCTTGGGATGATGTGAGTATGGAATTTGTTTTGGGATTGCCAAGAACTCAAAGAGGCAATGATTCCATTTTTGTTGTGGTAGATAGATTTTCTAAAATGGCACATTTTATACCCTGTTATAAAACTAGTGATGCAACTCATATTGCAACTTTGTTTTTTAAAGAAGTAGTAAGACTGCATGGTCTTCCCGTTAGTATTGTTTCAGACAGAGATACTAAGTTTGTTGGACACTTCTGGAAGACATTGTGGAAGAAATTGGGGACAAGTCTTAACTTTAGTTTTGCCTACCATCCTCAAACAGATGGTCAAACTGAAGTTACAAATAGAAGTTTGGGTAACATATTGAGAAGCTTGGTAAGTGAACATCCTAACCAATGGGATTTAGCTTTACCACAAGCTGAATTTGCTTATAATGACTCACCCAACAAAAGTACAGGGTTAAGTCCTTTCAAGATTGTCTATGGAGTGAGCCCAAGAGGAGTGTTTGAGCTCAGAGACTTGGGACAGATGGAGAAAAGAAGCGCAAATGCAGAAGATTTTGCTTCAGATATGCAAATGATGCATGAAAAAGTTAAAGAACAATTACATGAAAATAGTTTCAAGTACAAACAGAAAGCAGATTTGAAGAGAAGGGAAGTTGTTTTTGAAGAAGGAGATTTAGTATTGGCACATTTGAGGAAAGAAAGATTTCCTAGAGGCACATATAACAAACTAAAGGTTAAAAAGATTGGGCCTTGCAAGATTTTGAGAAAGTTTTCAGCCAATACTTATGAGATTGAACTTCCAGAGGACATGGGAATCTCTCCGATATTTAATGTAGCAGATTTGTATTCTTATGTGGAACCTGAAGCAGAACAGTCAACAAATGATTTGGACAAAGACACATGACAACAAGTAAAATGGCAGAAACAAATTCCTATAGAGAAGAAGCTGCAGATGGAAAGAATTTTGGATACCAGAGTGCTGAAGAAGACAAGAGGACAAAAGTACTATGAGTACTTGGTGAAGTGGAAGGATCATCCACTGGAAGATGCTACTCGGGTAACTGTTGCACTCATACAGAAAAGTGGCAGTACTATAGAAGAGCTCATGAACAAGAGTACATGAATTTTTCTGACCCGAGGAGTTTGATGCAGGAGCATGGACTCAAAGAACAAAATCATCATTTGATTTGGAAGTCAAAATCAAGTTTACCAAAGATAGTTGGTTCTCTTAATTGTTTTTTCTGTTTTAATTAAATTTAGAAGTCAAATCGAATAATACAACAAGGATTTCGAATCCTTCTTTGTAACAAAGATAGAAGTTGTTTTGATTTATGCTAGAATATAGGATCTAGGGTTGAACAAGGTGATTCGATCTAAATATAGTGGATCTAAGAAACATAAATTGATTATATTTAAGCCCTCGTCGAGGCTCTTGTATTCAAGGGTCGGGAATTGAGAGTAGAGAGCTTGGGATGTGGAATAAATTGATAAATCTCTTATTATCAATAAAAGAAATTGAATTTCATTTGGAAACTCTCACCCTTGAAGCGACTGTGTATGTCTATTTTGATCTCTTGCTGCGAGATATCTGAGTTTTT
This sequence comes from Picea mariana, assembly GCA_032191745.1. NCBI lineage: Eukaryota > Viridiplantae > Streptophyta > Pinopsida > Pinales > Pinaceae > Picea > Picea mariana. Next base: position 9,827 of record JASDQU010373930.1, on the reverse strand, counting down.
TTTATAGATTTACGCCGAGAGTTCATTTAATCTACTGTGGAACAAACCATAAGTATATTCTGTGGTTGAATTTAGCAAATCGAAGCTCTGTTCGCAATCTAAATTCTCTGTCAAATATTACTACGTCAGAATTATTGTGTCTAGAATCGTGTGGTTTAAAATTGATCGAGCGCCAAGATCGACGGTCATAATCCATTGCGAAGATTGTATATGCACACGGGTTAACGTCGGGACCTGTACCCGTAATTCAAATCAAACATAGTTTTCGTTTAAGTTTGGAATCCGATCGTAGATTGGACGACCCATATTCATTGCGGAGATTATAAAGCGTAGTGGTGGACCCAACCTTTGGCGGACCCACAATTTTATAAAATGCACCTGTTATACAATTGAAATCCGACTATGGTTTGGGACTTTAATGTTCTGTTGTAATATTAAACCAAATATCCACGGTAGATCTGTAGATCTAATGGTTGTTGTAGGTCTGTGGGTTGATTTTAATAGTTTTATTGACATCGACTGCATTAACATGCAACTCGACTTTGTCAACTTGAGTTTGACCACTCGAACTAGACATACAACTTGTCTTTTAGAACTTGAGTTTGACAACTCAAACTAAACACGCAATTCGACTTTTACAACTGAGTTAGGTAACTCAAATTCTTTTCATGGTGGATAATGTTACACATGCCAATGCACTAGATCAATACATTTACATTATTTGCATAAGGAAGATTGTTTGTCTCTAGCTCATAGGAATTGTACATTCAACCTACCGTTTGCTAGAGGCCTTGACTTTTTCTCATGGCTCACGAGGCTTGACTAGGCTCACAGAGGTTGTACGTTCGCCCTGACTTTTGCACTAGTCTGTCTATGCTCACAGAGGTTGTACGTTTCCCTTGACTTTTGCACTAGAATGTCTATGCTCACAAAGGTTGTACATTCCCCTTGACTTTTGCATTAGACTTACATCTTGACTTTTTTCTTAGACTTACAAGACTTCTTCCTTTGCCTTGGCTAGACTCACAAGATCATATAGCATCTCGTTCGTCCTGACTTTTGGTTTGACTCATGGAGGTTGTACGTTTCCCCTGCTTTTGTCAATACTTCACAAGACTAGTTCATTCTCCAAACCTCCTTGGCTAGCCTCAGGGTAGCTCACATGGCCTCTCATTGGAGAATGACTATCGATGTTGCCAAATTTAACACTCCCTCTCAACTAGGGAGTTATTCTCAGCCACACCAAGCTTGCCTCGCAACTGCGCAAATTGTCTCAATGGCAATGATTTGGTCAATATAACAACTACCTGTTCGCTCGTGGCTATATACTGTAGCTTTACAATTTTTCTCTGGACTAAGTCTCTGATGAAATGGTATTTCATGTCAATATGCTTTGACCTGTCGTGAAATACCGGGTTCTCTGTCAATTTTATGCAACTTTGATTATCACAGTGAACCACTGTAGCCTCTAGCTTGTCATCAAACAACCTAGAAACCAATTTTCTGAGCCATACTGCTTCCTTGCTAGCATCACTTGCTGCAATGTACTAAGGCTCTGTTGTACTCTGTGTAATGGATCCTTGTTTTCTGCTTGACCATGAGATCACAGCGGATCCTAAACTGAAGCAGTATCCGGAAGTACTCTTCCGGTCCACTGGGCTTCCTGCTTAGTGAGCATCTGCATACCCATGCAGAAACAAACCACCACTGGATGTATATCTCAGACCATAGGTAATGGTCCCTCTAAGATATCTCAAGATGTGCTTTGCTACCACCCAGTGTCTCTGTCTCGGCTCAGCCATGAACTGACTCATTGCAATCAGTGCATAACATATATCTGGCCTGGTATGGATCATATACATCAATGATCCAATCAACTGCCTATACATGGTGGGATCCACCAAATCAGAACTTATATCAGAATCTTGCAGCTTCCTCAGGTTGGTAATCATCGGAGTAGACATGGATTTACAATCCATCATACCAAACCTCTTTAACACATCCACTGTGTATTTACCTTGTGCCAGAAATATCTCGCCTTGTCTTTGCCACACTTCCAATCCTAGGAAGTAATGCATCAAGCCTAAGTCTTTCATCTCAAATTCTTAGATTAGATCCCTCTTACACCATGCTATTAGCCCTTCATCTCCTGTCAGAAAGAGATCATCATCATACAAGATTAATATAACTGGATGGTTCCCTGTTACCTTGAAGTACAGATTCGCATCAACATCACTTTTTTGAAAGCCCAGACTTTTAAGAAAGCCATCAATCCTGTCATACCAGACTCTGGGAGCCTGCTTAAGACCATACAAGGCCTTCCTTAGCTTGCATACACGAGTGTCTTTTTTATGCAATACAAAACCATCTGGTTGTTCCACAAAGACCTCTTGTTCAATCTTTCCATTCAAGAATGCTGTTTTTACATCCATCTGATGTAGTTTTCAACCAAGAACTAAAGCTAATACAATAATAACTCGAATGGAGGTATACCTGGCTACAGGGGCAAAAGTCTCGTCGTAATCAATTCCTTCTTTCTGAGAAGCCTCTGGCTACAAATCTTGCTTTGAACTTTTCCACACTCCCATCGGCTGCATGTTTGATCTTATAGATCCATTTGGAAGAGACCACTGATTTGTCCTTTGGCCTCGGCACAATGTCCCAGACATTGTTCTTTAGATTAGACCTGTATTTCTCCAGCATGGTGTCCTTCCACACTTGTAATTTATCTGCTTCTTCAAATGAAGAAGGCTTGACATCACTAATGCTGCTCATCAATGCAACATAGCCTCCATACCTATGAGGCCTCTTGCTTTCCCTTAAAGTTCCTTTGGGAGCAACTATCTTTTCTGCTACCTGCACTCTTTCTTTAAGCCATCCCGACTTCCTTTTGGTTGGAGGTTCTTCAAGAGTTCTTTCCAACTTTTCAGCAGGTTCTAGGGGCTCATCACTTGGCCCTTCACGAGGTTCCTCCCTCTGATCATCCGACTCTTCATTTTCAGAAGAGGGTGAAGCTGGTTGAACTTCTTTTATTCGACTCTTCATTTTCAGAAGAGGGTGAAGCTGGCTGAACTGCTTTTGATTCCTGCTGTAGCTCTTTAGATTTCTTGAATGTGACTTCCTCATGGAAAGTCACATCCCTGCTTACCTCTATCTGCCTCTGACCTAGTACATACATCCTGTAAGCCTTGGAGTTCTCGCTGTACCCCACAAAAACCCCTTTCTTGCTCGAGGGTTCCATCTTTGTCCTCTTCTCCTTAGGGACATGAATATATACTAGACACCCAAATATCCTTAGATGCCCTACTCCAGGTTTGGTCTCTGAGAAGACCTCTTTAGGAGTCTTGTCCTTCAAGATATCATGAGGACACATGTTCTGAGTATACACGGTAGAGGAGGTTGCTTTTTCCCATAAGGAATTTGGCAGATCCTAGTCAAACATCATGGATTTCGTTGCCTCACATATTGTCCTGTTTTTCCTCTCAGCAACACCATTTTGCTGAGGGTTATATGGTACGGTCAACTGTCTCTTGATTCTTGCTTCCTTGCAGAAGTCCTCAAACTGGAGAGATTCAAACTCTCGTCCATTGTCTGTTCTAAGAGTTCTGATGTGTCTCCCTGTCTGCTTTTCAATAAAGGCTTTATATTCTTTAAACTTATCAAATGTGTCACTTTTCACTTTAAGGAAATAGATCCAACATTTTCTAGAGCAATCATCAATAAAAATGACATAATATAAGCAACCACTAAGAGAGGGAGATGACATGGGACCACACGCATCAGAGTGAACCAGATCTAAGATGCCCTGAGCTCTACTGTCACTGCTAGGAAATGCTTTCTTTATATTTTTACCAAGCATGCATCCTTTACAAATTTCATTTTTTCTAAAAGAAATAGAGGGCATGCCACATACCATATTCTGCAGATTTAGAAGTGCTTTGTAATGAATATGTCCAAGCCTTCTGTGCCACAACTCGCTGGAGCTAGTCCCATCATGAGCTAATGCCTGAACTGACTATCTTGTCACAACATACAATCCTCCTTTGCGAGTCCCAATAGGTTCTGCTGTACTCAGGTGGCTACCTTTAGCCCACAAAAGGGCCTTCCTGTCCTTGAAGATCACCCGGTATGCCTTGTCCTCAAGGGTTGCAACTGATAATAGATTCTTCCTGAGCCCTGGCACATATAATACTTCATCAACATGAAGCATTGCCCCAGATTCCAGTCTGAAGGAGATAGAGCCTGCTCTATCTTGTAACATGTCATCCCCAAGCTCAACTTGCTCTGCAAAAGATTTCTTCTTGAAATATGAAAGGATCTCCTTGTATCCTGTCATGTGCTTTGATGCACCACTGTCTACTAACCAAGTTTTTGGCTCTGTGATAACTGTACTGGATAAAGCAGAAACCAAGTAATATTCTTTTCTATTTTCTCTCTCATTAGAAGGACTTTTCTGATTTCTTTTTGATTCATCATCCTCATCAATTGAGGCATGATATTTCCCTTTCCTTGGACCTTTCTTCTTATACCAATAGTCTCTAGCAAAGTGACCCAACTTATTGCAATTAAAACATTTAATCTTAGATGTATCAATATTCTTGCCTTTGAACGTACCTTTAGTATTTATCTTTTTTTGAGATCCTTTCTGGAAAGTGACCTTCTTCTTTCCCTTGAATCTTGATGCTAATGCCAAATGCTCTTCTTTGGATGGCTTGCTCCTGGTAGTAGTGCGACCCTTCTCTTGGAGACAATCATGCCATAACCTCTCAAACGTGGGCCGAATCTCTCTCCCACTCACGCTGGATAAGAAAGTCTCCTATGAAGAAGGAAGACCATCAAATATGGCTTGCACTAAGTCATCATCATCCACTGTGACACATGTGACCAAGAACCGATCTATAATCTGGGCTATCCTAGAACAAAAAGATGCCACTGATTCATCTTTCTCCATCTTCAAATACTTAAGCTTGTGCTTAAGTGTCCTCTTCTGATTTGGTGCCTTTTTCTCATACAAATTTACCAAGGTATCCATACATTCCTTGATAGTCATTAATGAAGTCATTGTTTTCATTATACTGTCTTTGACTGAGTCAAAGATGATTTGCTTGGCCTTTGCTTGACTCTTCCTGGAGGCCGCACTTCTTGCATTAGAGGTGGGTTCCTCCATCACTGAGGTCACATATTGCTCAAGATCATGCTCCTGCAAGATATTCATTATCCTGAGCTTCCACACATTGAAGTTGGAAGCTCCTTCAAGCCTATCCTCGGCCATGACAAAAATGGAGGATGTCATGGAACTCACACTGGAAACTGATCAAGCTCTCTTGGATCTATGTGTACCTTGTTCTTGCACTTCAACAAGCTCTTTCACACCCTTAGCTCTGATACCATGTTAAATTATTGAGCTTGATTTAATATGCGGATTATTTCTTTAATTGCTTCAACACTTTGATTCCAACTTAATACATTTCAACAATACAAAACCATGTAGATTCACAAGCATACACATCAACAACACATATACCCTGGGTAAACCCTTTACAGGTAGAAAAACCCCAACAAACAATCTTCCTCTATTGCAATAAATACGTATGATCATGTACAATAAACCACCATGAAAAGTACCTGATTGTGTGACCAACAAACACAAAAACTTCACTGTCCTTTACTGCTGATATAAACCAACACTTCTAGCAAAAATCCTTTGTTGCCCTTTTACACAGTAAATTATATTTTGCTCCCTTTGCCACTGTGTATATCAGCTGACTGTAAATTAATTCAAACGCTACCCTTAGACAACAGACTCATATGCTGTCCTTTCTCACTGTGTAGACAAAGACTCATATGCTTGCTGCCCACTCTCAATCACCTGCAGACAGACTCCTTTCCTTCACTCTTGCGCTGCATAACAATATGAATGAGGAAGAGGGGTCGAACTTTGTATATAAAGGCACAGGGAGGAAGAGAAGAGTGAGTTCGAATTAGTAATAGTCAGCATGCCTTTACAACTCAAATTGTAACTTGACTTGACTGAACTTTGCATGACAACTCACCCTTGAGACTTGGCTTATGCATGGCATGCCAACTCAACATGCAACATGCAACATGACATGCATGCAACTCTGACATGCAACTTGACATGCATGCATGCAACTCAAAATGCAACATGCATGCAATGCAACTCAACATGCAACATGCAACATGACATGCAACTCGACTTTGTCAACTTGAGTTTGACCACTCGAACTAGACATACAACTTGTCTTTTACAACTTGAGTTTGACAACTCAAACTAAACATGCAATTCGACTTTTACAACCGAGTTAGGTAACTCAAATTCCTTTTCATGGTGGATAATGTTACACGTGCCAACGCACTAGATCAATACATTTACATTATTTGCATAAGGAAGATTGTTTGTCTCTAGCTCATAGGAATTGTACATTCAACCTAACTTTTGCTAGATGCCTTGACTTTTGCTCATGGCTCACAAGGCTTGACTAGGCTTACAGGGGTTGTACGTTCCCCCTGACTTTTGCACTAGTCTGTCTATGCTCACAGAGGTTGTAGGTTCCCCCTGACTTTTGCACTAGACTGTCTATGCTCACAGAGGTTGTACATTCCCCCTGAGTTTTGCATTAGACTTACATCTTGACTTTTATTTTAGACTTACAAGACTTCTTCCTTTGCCTTGGCTAAACTCACAAGATCATATAGCATCTTGTTTGTCCTGACTTTTGGTTTGACTCACAGAGGTTGTACATTCCCCCTAGCTTTTGTCAATACCTCACAAGACTAGTTGATTCTCCAAATCTCCCTGGCTAGCCTCAGGGTGGCCCACATGGCTTCTCATTGGAGAATGACTGCCGATGCTGCCAAATTTAACAATTTTCACATGGATGAGGAAAGTTTCCCTCAATTGATGCTTTGTCTAATAGGCATTGTGACCAAGATCAGATAGATTGGTGGCTAGATCATGGTGCACATGCTCCAGTGTTATTGACATTTGCTATACGATTACTCTCACAAGTAGCTAGTTCCTTGTCTCATGATAGGATTTGGAGTACTCATTCTTTATTCATTCACTGAAGAGAAACTGATTGGGATCTAAGAAGGTAGAGAACCTACTCTACACTTATAGTACCCACCTTTTGACTTCTTGCTTGGAAAAACCTAGGTTACAAGGAGGGTCCTTCCAAGAAATGGGACCAATACAAAGTTGATGCTATGTGTGTAGATGGAGAGATCAAATTGGTTGACAACATTGAGCTACCCGCGGTTCCAATTCCAATAGATGAGCCAGTGCTTGAGATTGACATGTACTTGCAGAGCATCTTGATCAAGGATCTAGAAGATGAAGATTGTGCAGAAGCAAATTAGTAATAGAAGAATTTTTTTTTGTAAGTAAGTTTCTATAAATTACCTGCTATGAAAAACAATATCAAGCATACAAGTTTTTGCTGGGGCCGGATTTGCCAAAAACGGAAACCAACTCACCACCAACTCAATGTCAAGTTTAGTTTTTCTTGCAGGGCCAAAAAAGATTAAACCAGTAGCACAGGTGGAGAGTAAAATCGAGGCCAGATAACTGGCCATAACTACAACTGGAATGATATCCTAACCACAGAAAACAAAACATCTAGACAAAAAATTTAAACCCGACCTTCAGTCGAGAAATCATCATGGCAACACACAGGTAGGAGAATGGGTCTTTGCAAATGTGTTGTATCTCGAGCTGACAAGTCGTTCTCTAGCTGTTGAGCACCTAGATTGTCTCTCATTGCCATGAGCATGGAAACACGATGATTCATAAGCTCAATTTGTACTTGAGGTTGGCTACCTCACTGCGGACTTCAAAAATCAATTGCTGGAGAATGCTCAAGGCTTTAGAAACTTGCTGTTCGTTCACGTCGGAAGAGGAGCTGTGTAAACCAGATGAGTGGTCCCCACAACATTTCTCTTTGAACCTTTTGGAGTGGAATGGGGGGTTTTGGAGGGAGAGGGCGAGCCCAGAAACGAACTTGGAGCGAAGCCCAAAGAGTTACCTCTTCGATTGAACCATTCTATCTTGCATCCCCAACCGCTGGCGGAGTGTTTGCTGTTTTGCTGGCTGCTGGAAGCCAAGGCCTGAGGAGAATTGGCTGACTTATGATGCTTACTTCTAGTACTAACCCCTTCAGAACCGGTGGCATTTTGGCCAGGAAGATTATGATAACCCCTACCCTGTTTGGATCTTCCTCGCTGGTGTGTCATGGTGGGAACAAAATATACCGTCATCACCTAAAAGGAAGCTACCCGACTACTGTTCCAGAGCCAACAATGAAAGAAGCAATGCCAAGCTCGAGAGGGAGCTGCATTCTCTTGATAGGTAGTGAACCGTTCAACCATCATTTTCATTTTGCACGACAGGGGAAGGGTCGTTAATGCCCTCATAACTTGAAAGGACCAGAAGTAATGGACAATGGCCTCAGTAATGCTGTACTTCAGCTCTCGACACATACCTCCCTGCTGCAAGTACTTGGTATGATTAGTGCCCAAATCTTGTGGTAGATACAACCCAAATCCCCCACGTATGTCTTGAGGCTTGTGTTGCCAGGTGCCTCGACCTCTGTTAGCCAAATCAATGTGTATATTCGCTGGATATCACCCCATTCGGGGGTAATAGAAGACTTTTGAGTCCTCACTATACTAATTATAAATTATGATTGATAAACAAATGCTATTGAACATTTTTTGCATGTACTTCGTTTGACATAATCACTTTGAAATTTGAACTCATGACTCTCATGACTCTCATGATCTCATCACTTATGAGTATTGAGTCTAAACATGTCAATGAATTATGATTGTTGTGTCTATAATATCATTAATCAGTGAATCATATTATTTTGTGTTTTATGTTTTACTATTTTTCATAAATTTTGGTTCCATTTTTATTTTTTACATATCTTATATGTGATGTACTGCTGCACCCTACAATCCCTGGTTTAAAAAATGATGTCGCTGTCATCACAGGCACACCCATGAACTTGGGCAACTTAGTTATCTGATAAACACATGCATTTTTAGTAATATATTTTTCATTTTTCTAAATCAATCAAATTTAGCATTGTTTGTTACTATTGTTTTGCCCTTTTAATTTTTCCTACATGTGTACTATGAGTTATTGGAAAATCATTAGTTAAGGTGAAAGATGTTATAATTTATATGCAAGTATTGAGGTAGCAATGGCACATAGATAAGATAACATAAGATAATTGTATTAATGTCCGACAAATGACCACTAAAGTAGGTCAATGGGACTGTTAGGTACAATGATGTCCGTACAAAGCGAGAACACTAAAGCGGCTCCTACATAAAAGAGTTCAATCAATGTTAAGTAGCTTGCCATCTTCTTGTGATCGATATTTGTAGTACTAGAGTTTTATCAACAACTTAAAGGAAATTGATTGGAATATATTTCTAGTAAAAAGTTTGATTGTTTGAATACATGACACTAGACATTGTTTTGAGAACTTAAGAAAACTTATTCAACTTATCTATTACAATGCTAGAGTTTAACAAGTCTTTCGTTGTGTCAACCATTAGAGCATCACAATAAAAAGGAATTAATCAGATAGGAATACTCCATAATAATCAACAAGAAGAATGATAATAACAAATAAGTATTTGCTGCCATTCATGCTTCAAAGGAATTTTAACTTTTTATTCTTAGAAGTTGATTTATTGTTTGACATTTTGAAACATTTTGTGCCTTTGAAATCCAAAGATGTCAACTAGGGCAAACAAATATCCACATAAGTTGATTCTCAATGTCGGCATGAGTT